>CM077152.1:120408612-120682590 GCA_039583875.1 Platanthera guangdongensis | reverse complement strand
AGAATTCTGAAAAGTTCAAAGTAAAATTACTTGAGTCAAATCGAACTACTCGAGTATATGCCGCACTACTCGAGTAGGTAGAAGATGACTACTCGAGTACATGATAAGAATTACTCGGGAGAAAAAGAAATCATTACTCGAGTACATGGAGTCAACTACTCGAGTAAATAAGAATGAGAAAGACTCAGTTACTCGAGTAACAAAAATGACTTACTCGAGTACTTAAGTACTTACAGAAGAGGTTAGTAAATTACTCGAGTACAAGAAATACTACTTGAGTATATAAGAATGAACTACTTACTCGAGTATATAAGAGACTACTCGAGACAAACACTTAGAAAATTTCTGGAATAGGCAAACAGAACTACTCGGTATATAAGCATGAACTACTCGAGACAGAATGAACTACTCGCGTATATATAACCTGAACTACTCGAGTAAATCACTTAGAGAAATTTTCTGGAATAGAATTCTGGATTACACGAGTAAAATCATTGGACTACTCGAGTAGTAGATGAACTACTCGAGTATAATGATTTAGTCTACTCGAGTAAGTAGGAACTACTCGAGAGTCAGAATACAATTACTCGAGACATAAGATAGAGCTACTCAAGTATATATAATACTACTCGAGTATTTCACTTAGACAAATTTGAGAAGAGAAAATCTGAAAACTCGAGAGATAAAAGGAAACTACTCGAGTATACAAGATGAACTACTCGAGAACCATAATTTGACTACTCGAGTATATTTTAACTACTCGAGTAAGAGAATTACTACTCGAGTATAAACTCAGTAACTTACTCGAGTAAGGGACTACTGGAGTACTTTACTTAGGAAAATGTTTCTGACAGATTTTCTTTTGCTAGGGGAAATCAGCATCAAGTCTTTTCACATAGTACTAGAGCTTGAATATGAAGTGTATCCTAATAGAGAGGCTACACATGAGTCAACACTTTGGAACACACAATGAGGGATTACATTGTATGGTCCTGTGTTTGGTGACCCATTGTAGACTGACATTGGTCTACACTTCCCATTAGAATCCTGCAAACACATAACTCAAACCAAGCATCAAATACAACTTAATTCATGTTAGTTCAAGGGTGACTTCATCAAATCTGGGTTAGTGTGGATACAATACCCAACAGGCCACCCCTTCAAAAGGTGTTTCAAGAGGTTGGGAGCTCAGAAGAAGGAGCAGGTGCATGCAATTCAAGGTGCTCCCAGGAAAGATTTATTCTGTTCTGCATGTAAGTGGCCACGACATGATGTTGCCTATTGCTGGGGAAAGGATAAGATTAAGGCAAGAAGTTGTTTTCTATGCGGTCAAGAAGGGTACATAAAGGCTCAGTGCCTATAGCTCTAGCCTGTGTTGCAGCCAGTTCCACTCAAGGCATTTCCACCGCCTTAACGATTGGATAAAAATAAGGAAATGCTGAATGTGATTTCTTCATAGGAAGCGCAGACTTCGACTCAGGTCATTTTGGGTTAGATTTCTCCCTAGCCTAAATGTTTTGTTTCTTGTATAGTTTTAGCATTTGCTTTTCTTAGTTGTGTATGCTATCTTATAGGAAGATTTAAGGTGAGGAACGGTTGGGCGCGTGTTCTCTTCGACTCTGGCGCTACCCACTCATTTGTGGCTAGAGCCTTTGTGGAGCGCTATCGTTTGGGTCTAGAGCGAGTTAGTGATGCCTTTTGCGTCAATTTTACTTCCGGTGATTCTGTGGTTTCAGATCAGGGCATTGAGGATTGTCCGATTTTGTTGGGGGATTTTCTAGCGAAGGCAGATTTGAAGGTGATCGACCTGGAAGACTTTGATGTTATCTTAGGCATGGACTGGTTTTCCAGGTATGATGCAGTTATCCAGTGCAAGGGTAAGCGCTTGGACTTCGTTAAGGACAACGGTCAGCCTGGGAGTATTCATGTTGATCCGCGTCATGACTCTCCAATCATTTCTGCGGTATGTGTTCAGAAGCTGCTTGATTCTGATTGCTTTTCCTATTTGGTCTCAGTAATGGGGACTGTGGTTAGTGTACCGCGCATGGAGGAGATTCTTGTGGTGTGCGAGTTTTCTTGTGTGTTTCCTGATGATCTTCCCGGTCTCCCACCTGATAGGGATGTTGAGTTTGTGATAGACTTGGAGCCAAGTAAGCGTCCTATTGCGAAGGCGTCGTACCGGATGGCCCCGCGAGAGCTGGAGGAGTTGCATATCTAGCTGGATGAGCTGTTAGCGAAAGGTTTTATCAGGCCGAGCTCGTTGCATTGGGGTGCTCCTATTCTGTTTGTGAAGAAGAAAGACGGGTCGATGAGGCTTTGCATCGATTCTAGAGAGTTGAACAAGGTTACTATTAAGAACAGGTATCCTTTGCCTAGGATTGATGATTTGTTTGATCAGTTGCGTGGTAGTACGGTATTTTCAAAGATTGATCTTCGTTCTGGCTACCATCAGCTCAGGATCCATGAGTCAAACATTCCACGGACAGCTTTTCGATCCCGGTATAGGCATTTTGAATTTTTTGTCATGTCGTTTGGTTTGACAAACGCGCCCTCAGCTTTTATGGATTTGATGAACCAAGTGTTCAAGGACTTCCCGGATAAGTTCGTGGTCGTGTTCATCGACGACTTTCTGATCTATTCCCGCAATGTTATGGAGCATGACCAACATCTGCATTTGGATTTATCTGCCTTGAGGGACCATAAGCTATTCACCGAGTTGAGCAAGTGCGAGTTTTGGTTGCCTCAGGTTTCATTTCTGGGCCATGTGGTAAATAAGAGTGTGATTTCAGTTGACCTAGAAAAGATTGCTGCTGTGATGGATTGGAGTAGGCCGAGCACACCCAAGGAGATTAGGAGCTTCTTGGGGTTGGCCGGCTACTACAGGACATTTGTGGAGGGTTTTTCTACCCTAGCTGCACCTTTGACGAGGTTGACTCAGAAGAATGTGGCTTTTGTTTGGAACGAGAAGTGTGAGGAAGCCTTCCTAGAGCTCAAGAACAGATTGTGCACTTCTCCCGTTTTGACCCTGCCTACGGAGGGCATGGATTTTGTTGTTTTTATGGATGCATCGCATGTTGGGCTTGGTTGCGTGTTGATGCAAGGCGGTAAAGTAATTGTGTATGGGTCCAGGCAACTGAAGACTCATGACAAGAACTACCCTATGCATGATTTAGAGTTTGCAGCTGTGATTTTTGAGTTGAAGTTGTGGAGACATCTGCTTTATGGCGCGCAGTGCAAGATTTTTACCGATCATAAGAGCTTAAAGTACGTCTTCACCCAGAAGGAATTAAATATACGCCAGCGACAATGGTTGGAGTATGTTGTCGATTACGATGTTGAGATCCAGTACCATCCGGGCAAGGCTAATGTGGTGGCTGATGCCCTAAGTTGGAAGACGGGGAAGATTTTTAAACTCTTCGCCGATCTATTTGTGGAAGAATTTCTCTTGATCGAATTTCTGTGGGGCGATGCGACTTGCAGAGTAGTTTGGTAGTAGCAGAGCCATCTTGGATTGCTCTTACGAGGTTGCATCAGAAAGATGATCCAGATCTGCTCCATTTATATCTTAGAGCTGAGAAAGGGAGTTACCAGATTTCTTGATTGATGATCCGGGTACTTTGAAGTACCGCGGCAGATTTTTTATCCCCGCCGTTATAGATATCCGAGTTATGTTATGCAGAGAAGCGCATGGTTCGAGCATTGCCTACCATTCAGGATCTACCAAGATGTATCATGACTTAAAGCAAATTGTCTGGTGGAATGGGATGAAGAGAGACATAGCTAGATTTGTCTCTGAGTGATATACTTTCAAGCGTGTTATGGCCGATCATGGTAGGCCTGGTGGCAAGTTGACTCCATTGGACATTCCGACTTGGAAGTGGGAAAGCATTTCGATGGATTTCATCACAGGTTTGTCGAGATCTCCTAGGGGATATTGTTGGGTAATGTATCCACAATTACCTGGATTTGAGGAAGCCACCTGTCAAGCTAAGATGAATTCACAATATATTTGATAAAATCTTTCAAGTTGTGCTTGTAGTTATTCCACACTAAGTACACACCAATGTCAGGGTGCAGTAGGTCAATATACACGGGTCTGCACGACGTAATCCCTCGTTGAGCAGATCAGTGTGTTGGCCTACGTGTACTCTCTCTATTGGAGTGTACTTATTTTCAAGTACAGGGCTGTGATAATGCAAGAGCAGACAAGGAGCAAGGATGGGTCAAAGAGCAGCTCATGGGTGGAAAGACGAAAAATCGTCTAAGTGATAATCGACGAGAATCACCAAGTGATTCTCGCCGATTCGGCGAGAATCACTGGTGATTCTCGCCGAATCGTCGAGAATCACTGGCTGATTCTCGCCGACTCTATCCGGCTACATCTAAGCGTGCAAATCTGCCGCTAAGTCGTAATCGTCGAGAATCATCAAGTGATTCGGCGAGAATCACTAGTGATTCTCGCCGAATCGTCGAGAATCACTGGCTGATTCTCGACGACTCGTCGAGAATCACCTTCGATTCTCGCCGATTTTGACTTGGGCGATTTTCTGGATCCCGCTGGACCGGATCAAATGTTAAGACGCTGTTTTGAACCGCTTTTAGGGTTTCTTCTGGTGGGACCCATAACGGTCATAAAGGAGTATTCTACTGTATAAATACACGCGTATTTTTGAACAGTGGATGAAGAAGAAGATTTGAAAAAGACGAAGCCGAGCTACCGACCTTGACCTAGATCGCTGTTGGGTATTGTATCCACAATTACCTGGATTTGAGGAAGCCACCTGTCAAGCTAAGATGAATTCGCAATGTATTTGATGAAATCTCTCAAGTTGTGCTTGCAGTTATTCCACGCTAAGTGCACACCAATGTCAGGGTGCAGTAGGTCAATATACACGGGTCTGCACGACGTAATCCCTCGTTGAGCAGATCAGTGTGTTGGCCTACGTGTACTCTCTCTATTGGAGTGCACTTACTTTCAAGTACAGGGCTGTGTTTATACAAGAGCAGACAAGGAGCAAGGATGGGTCAAGGAGCAGCTCGCGGGTGGAAAGACGAAAATTCGTTCTTCTAAGTGTAATTCGCCGACGAGAATCACCAAGTGATTCTCGCCGAATCGTCGAGAATCATTAGTGATTCTCGCCGACTCTTTCTGGCTACCTCAAAACGGTGCCAAGTAAGATTCGGCGAGAATCACTAGTGATTCTCGCCGAACCCATCGCAGAGCAGATCCTGAATACCAAGTTATATTCGTTGAGAATCAAAAAGTGATTTGGCGAGAATCACTAGTGATTCTCGACAAATCGTCGAGAATCATTAACTGATTCCCGCCGATTCGTCGAGAATCACCTGTGATTCTCGCCGATTTTTACTTAGCGATTTCTTTGAAGCTGCTGGACCGGATTCTGCCGCTGGACTATTTTGAACCGGATTTCGGGTTTCTACTTGTGGGAACCACAACGGTCATATTGTTAGTATCTACAGTGTATAAATACACGGGTATTTTTGAACAGAGAAGCAAGCGAAGAAGAAAAGAAAAACGCGAGCCGCGATTTGACCTAGATCGTCGTTTCCGCTCCGCCGCCGCCGCCGCCGCTCGCACCAAGTTGTTCGCCGGTTGATCGTGGTTTAGCCCAGATCCTCCTGCGACAGAAGCCTAGCTAAGCTCAGCGTCTCACGTGTCTAACCGGAGATCTCTTGTCTCTCGATTTGTAGATCGGGAAAATCTTCCCCATCCGAATCGATCGAGACGATTGATCCTAGTGTGACCGTTGGTAGACCTAGCTAGCTTCGCTACGAAGTTTGGATCTCTAAAGAACAGCAGCCGCATATCATTGTTGCCGCCAATCCCGTGAACCTAGCCGCCGCCCATCTTGCCGCCGCCGGTTCCGGGGAGATCCTCTCCAAGAGAGACCAAGGTTGTGGACTCTTTGTAGACTTCAAGATCATGTCGTCAACAAAGAGGGACACCGTAGTCTCCACACGTAGTTTGTATTTCTTGTACATTCTATTTTACTTTTGTTGTAAAGGAACGTTGGTTCCTAGTTGTAAGGGTTTGGTGCAACCCGGTTTGTGGGAGTGTTGACTTCTACGTGTGGAAGGGTTCCTTCCGATAGTGCAGGGATTGGATTTCAATCCCGTTGGAGAAGAGACCGAGTCGTCCCTGGTTGGGAGATAGGTCGAAGGGGGAAAGTGGATGTACCCAAGTCGGGGAACCACTATAAATAGCTTGTGTACTCTATTGTGTTGTGTTGTTTTATTTTCGTGTGCAGGTACAATTTAAATTCCGCAAAAGCGCTGCACGTCACCTATTCCCCACCCCCATAGGTGAACATAGTTGACACTAGGTGGACTTTCAAGTGGTATCAAAGAGAGGTTACTCATCAAAAAGTTTACACCTTGAGTAGTATCCTACCACCGGTGTCAAAAGCATGGAGCTGGATTATGAGATATCACCACTAAGACTTCCCGCATGTACAAAGGAGTATTATCCCGTCTGGAGGATGAGGGTGTCATATCACTTGGAGGCCATCGATCCTCGAGCATCTTTCATCCTGGAAGAGGGTCCTTTTATTCCTATGAAGACCTCCTGCTCTGGAAAGAATATCGAAGTGCCCAAGTGCATTGCCGAGATGTCAGAGACGGAACTGTCACTATTTAACTTGGACAAGAGGATTCGTCAAATTATCTTGGACATCTGGTCTGGAGCTTCTCGCTCTAGATTGGAAAAAATATAGGACGGCTAAATCTATGTGGGTGATGATCTCAGAGCTGATGGGGGGGTCAGAGAAAGCTGGAATCTGCTGTCAATCAGAGGATGAAGCCTATGTGGGGGTCCTCGCTTCTGAAGATGAAGGCAAGGATCTCTCGGACAGCATCAGAGCTCCAGTGTCTGTGTCAGAGACTGAGGAGGCCAGTGAGGAAAGCAGCTCTGATGAGGATGACACAATGGTCACTGGCTCTAATGACAATATCTTCGAAGAGCAGGTAACTTCTTCATCCTGCCCCGTATCTCTTGAAGTTTCTGATGACAGGAACTGCCTTCCTTCAGAAAATGCTGATTCCCTGAAGAGAGCCCTTCAGACAAGCAACCTACTTGCTGAGGAGCAAGCTCAAGAGATTGCTCGACTGAAGATCTTGTTGGTTCTCCAATTGGCATCCAATAAGGTCAAGGACTCTAAAATCTCAGCTCTAGAGAGTAGTCTAGAGAATGGGAAAAGAATAGTATCAAACTTTTCTAAGGTTGATGCTATAAAGAGAAAGCAAGAAAATGGGTGGATCTCCCGGATTATCAATTCGTGGAGAAATGGGGAAACGGTATTCCACCCCCCCACTCCAAGCAGGAAGGCAACTCATCATGCCTTCAGGTATGACCACAGGAATAGTCGTGGTCACTGCAAGGGTGATCTGTCCCCATGTGGAGACACCCGTAGTGCAAGGGCCGTCGTGGCCACCCATGAGAGAATACCTAAGGCTCATTCTGAGCCCTTTGTATTCACTACCACTGCCTCAACTCGGTGTGAATCTACATGTCCCAGCTCACAGAACACTTCTCACCACCCGAGGACACAGGATGGGGAGGTTAGAAGTCATGGTGTAAGTTTTCATGGGGCCTCTGGAAGGGGGATGCCTGAAAGGATGGCACCACCTCCCCGGCCTCATGACGCTCGCAACATGCATTCCTTCCACCCTTCCACGTGTCACGGTGGAAGAGGAAATTTTGTGAGGAGATCATGCCCCATCCCGTTTAGACCTAGGACCGTGACTACCTCAGTCACTAGATCAGGTCAGAAACGGCGATACAACATTCACCCGTGTTGGTGCTGTGGCAAAGTGGGACACTTTGCCATCGACTGTTGGCACAACCCCTCTGTGTCAAGGGCAAGGGCCTATCCACATTTTCTGAGCAGAGGTAGCCTTCCTGACAGGTTTTCTGAAGGAAGGCAGTCGAGTGCTTATGCTAACAGGAACCTAGGACCCAATGTGATTTGGGTTCCTAAGGTAAAGTAATTCTCTCTTGCAGGGTAGTCTAGGTTCCCGTGAATATGATGGGAACTAGACAGTAGGTGGCTCAAGACTAAATTGGAACAAGCGTCTGAAATAACAGATGTGATATCTACTTGAGCATACTCACATTGAGCTCCTAATATGTTCTACCTGAGGGACTAAACGATGACTCTCAAAATCCCAGGTACTTATGATCAGTTCCAAGACTTGAGTCGTTTTCCATTGACAGTTACATATATATATATATATATATCTTTATATACATATACACATATATATACGTGTATGTATGCACATCCAAGGATAGGGTAACACGATGAATATAAACCTTAGATACACCATTAAAGAGTTATTTCCACTGGTAGACTCGAAATCTAACACCTACAGGCCTAACTTAGTTCACTAAAAACTAACGAAGATTGCCATCTAGAAGTGTTTGGAAAAACCCCGTTCAAATCCAAATAGGTTGGCTTTAAGATATATATATAGTTATAATTTTCAAATTGACTTGACATTAGAAGACTTCGAAAATGTTGCATGCCTCTTAACCTGAAGATTCCTATTAAAGAAAACCTTCGATTTCAACGTAGACAAATTCCCGCCGATTCTTAGCAAAGGGATCCCGTTAAAACCTGTTAAACCATTGTTAAAATTTGTTGTTAACGCAAGGAAATCCTGCCGACCTTTCATTTCCACGGGAAACTTACCGCAGAATACTCGCCGAAACGCTGAAGGAATCTCGCCGACTCTTCCTCTTCCATCGACATCCCGCTAGAATCCCACACCACGTGAAGATTCTCGTCGATCTCGCCGAAGGACTCTCTCCGCAAGGGAAACCCGCAGCAAGGGTAGCTCGCCGAATCGACTCCGTCTCCCGCAAGACTCTCGCCTAATAGGTCTCCATCGTCTTCCCTGGTCGCCATTGTTTCTCACTGCAAGAATCCCACCGAAGCTTCTCACTGAAGCTCTACAAGGACTTCCCGAAGGTATCTCGCCGAGGCATGAAGGCTTCCGTCGACATCCCGCAGGAAGCTCACTGACGATCTCTCCCATCCGGTGCCCCTCATCTTCAACCATCTAACTCTCGTCTACGCTTTTTGGTAACCACCCCCTCACCCTTACTTGGACTGGATTACTAGTGTCGCATCCTTCTTGATTTTTGATTAAGCGTAGAGTAGGACTTTTCTCCCTAGGTTTACGATGGCTCCAAGGACAACTGTTGGGCTGGTCACCGGATGCGAGCTGGTTCGCACAGGGTTCTCTCATGCCTCAGATGAATTCAGGAACATCATCCTTATGCTAGAGGAGGCTGGACTCTCATTCGTCCTAGAGCATCCCTGTAAAATCCTGGACAAGGAGGTGCTGGAGTTCTTTGCAACTGCAAAACTCCGGAATGACGATTCTCTTATCAAAAGCAAGGTAGCTGGGGCAAAGATCAAGATGTCTGCCAGCAAGCTGACCCGCTTCCTGCAGCTCTCTAGCTCGGAGCATGAGGACTATCTTGAGGAAGAAGACAAAACCCGGACTCTATTATTCTGTGGACTCCCTCGAGGAACACGGTCAATAAAGCGCAAGGATATGAATGAAGAAGGGAAGCTTCTGTCAGACATAATCGGAAAAGTACTCATCTGCAAGCCAGGCTCTCATGACCATATCTCTGGGGACATGTTCAAGATCCTGGTGGCAATTGTCTGCCGGAAAAGTTTCAACTGGGGGGCTTTGCTGTTTGAGAAGATAAAGGACACCCTGAGATCTCCGATCTTTGGCCGAATTATAAGTCTGTATCTCAATCAGCTGAATGGAGACAAGTTTGACATGAGTAAAGGTGTTCCTCTACACTACTTGAAGAAGATGGACTCAAGTGTTTTTGACAGATGGGAGAGGCGGATTGGGCAAGCTGCCGTGGAAGAACAACAGGACGTATCTCCAGCAGAAACCCCCAGTGAAATTCCTGATACTTTGACTGCAGGAATTGAGGGGGAGCCTCTACCCACTCATGCTGATATCGTAGCTGACATCACCCAAATGGCCAGAGATGCTGTGGCAGATATACAAGAAGACAGTGAAGCTGTGCCGAAGAATGAGGAGGCCCTGAACCGGAACGATCAAGGAGCCGAAGCTGATGTACAGGGGACTGCTGACCAAGAGTTGGAAGAGGATGCTGATGAAGATGATTTCATGGATGATGAAGGAGAGGAAAACGGAAATGAGGGACAGGACGCAGTGGAGACTCAGGATATCATTGAACCTCCATCTGACAAGCACGCACCTGAGATGGCTCCTGAGAACATTGGTGCACGAGTAGAGGGGGAGTCAGAGAAATCTCCAGAGGCCGCCAGCATTCCCCCATTAGAGACTGTGTTGGTGTCTAGCTCTACAGGTGCTTCTGCTGAAGTGCAAGGCCAAGAAGTGCCTCAGAATATTCCTCTACGAGATGATATAGCCACTCACACCGTGAATATCATTCAGGGCATAGTGGATGAGCTTAAGACCTCTTTTGAAAAAGCTCAAAATAAAATGCTGAAAAGGATTAAGGAATCTGAAAATCTCATGCTCAAGAATATGGTGGAGATCAATCATAAACTTGATGTGATGGACAAGAAATTTGAAGAAAAGTATACAGCGGCCGGCCAAGCGGTCACACTTCTTATGGCCGGATTGAAAACGAACACCGATACTCTTGCCGTAGTAAATCAGAATGCTCATGTTGTAGCAAACAACATTCAAAAGTTTGACGGTAATATGGTAACTCTCAACGCCAATCAGCAAGCCTTAGTCAATGAATTCTCCAGGTCTTCAAAGCATATTGATGACTCGCTGCACTCATATGCAAATTCCATCGCAGTCGAAGCTAAAAAGGGGGAGAAGGAATATATAGCTAAGATGGCCGAGCTTCAAGAAATCATGATCACAAACTTCGAACAGTCAAACAAATATGTCTATGACAGCTGCTGGTGGATGCTCCAACAGGCGTTAGGCGTCGATTTGAATCCTGCAGGTATTCATGCTCCTGAGACTACTACGGCTGCTATGGGAGTAAGTGCTGCTGAGGGAGTAAGTGCTGCTGATGTTCCCATGAGTGAAGCTGATACTAGGGCTATTTCTAAAGCAAAACTGATGAGCATGTTTGACCAGGAGGCCCTAGCAAAAGCCAGGGGCAAGCGAAAAGCTCAAGAAGGGACCTCCAAGGAGACACAAGCTGAAAAGAGAATTCGACTGAGTGAGGAGGAAGTAAGAAATGAAAAGTGGAGTCCAGTTTCAAAGAATATCATCTTGGACACCTTGTGGCTACAGGAAAAAGGAGAAATCAATCGAAACGAAGTATACAGCCAGTATGAGTGGGAAATGCACAAGACGTATGAAGCGAAACGAAACATTTTCTTCAGGACCAACACGACGGCAGATAAAGCTCCTCCTCCCAGATATTATCCGAAGCCCAAAGAGTATATGGAGAGGCAAAGAAAGAAGTATTTGACGCAAAAACTCAAGGATGACTTAGCCAAAGAAAAATAGTCAAAACTTTATAGCTTGCCATTCTCTCTTAAGAACGATTAATGGTTATTGTTATTATTTGAACAATCTTGAGATTATGTATATATATATATATATATATATATATATATATATATATATATATATATATATATATATATATATATATATATATATATATATATATATATATATATATATATATATATATATATATATATATATATATATATATATATATATATATATGCATTTGAAATTATGAATGACTCAAGTCTTGATTTGTCTGCCTATATTATCTTGTGCTGTATATTTAAATTCTGAATGCTGTTTATATTATTTGATTGGTGTTATTCATCTTAGCTTGTAGGGTTTTGGCTTCGTCAAATAGGGGGAGATTGTTGGGTATTGTATCCACAATTACCTAGATTTGAGGAAGCCACCTGTCAAGCTAAGATGAATTCACAATGTATTTGATGAAATCTCTCAAGTTGTGCTTGCAGTTATTCCACGCTAAGTGCACACCAATGTCAGGGTGCAGTAGGTCAATATACACGGGTCTGCACGACGTAATCCCTCGTTGAGCAGATCAGTGTGTTGGCCTACGTGTACTCTATCTATTGGAGTGCACTTACTTTCAAGTACAGGGCCGTGTTTATACAAGAACAGACAAGGAGCAAGGATGGGTCAAGGAGCAGCTCGCGGGTGGAAATACGAAAATTCGTCTAAGTGTAATTCGACGAGAATCACCAAGTGATTCTCGCCGATTCGGCGAGAATCACTAGTGATTCTCGCCGAATCGTCGAGAATCATTAGTGATTCTCGCCGACTCTTTCCGGCTACCTCAAAACGGTGCCAAGTAAGATTCGGCGAGAATCACTAGTGATTCTCGCCGAACCCATCACAGAGCAGATCCTGAATACCAAGTTATATTCGTTGAGAATCAAAAAGTGATTCGGCGAGAATCACTAGTGATTCTCGACGAATCGTCGAGAATCACTAACTGATTCCCGCCGATTCGTCGAGAATCACCTGTGATTCTCGCCGATTTTTACTTAGCGATTTCTCTGGAAGCTGCTGGACCGGATTCTGCCGCTGTACTATTTTGAACTGGATTTCGGGTTTCTACTTGTGGGACCCACAACGGTCATATTGTTAGTATCTACAGTGTATAAATACACGGGTATTTTTGAACAGAGAAGCAAGCGAAGAAGAAAAGAAAAACGCGAGCCGCGATTTGACCTAGATCGCCGTTTCCGCTCCGCCGCCGCCGCTCGCGCCAAGTTGTTCGCCGGTTGATCGTGGTTTCGCCCAGATCCTCCTGCGACAGAAGCCTAGCTAAGCTCAGCATCTCACGTGTCTAACCGGAGATCTCTTGTCTCTCGATTTGTAGATCGGGAAAATCTTCCCCATCCGAATCGATCGAGACGATTGATCCTAGTGTGACCGTTGGTAGACCTAGCTAGCTTCGCTACGAAGTTTGGATCTCTAAAGAACAGCAGCCGCATATCGTTGTTGCCGCCAATCCCGTGAACCTAGCCGCCGCCCATCTTGCCGCCGCCGGTTCCGGGGAGATCCTCTCCAAGAGAGACCAAGGTTGTGGACTCTTTGTAGACTTCAAGATCACGTCGTCAACAAAGAGGGACACCGTAGTCTCCACACGTAGTTTGTATTTCTTGTACATTCTATTTTACTTTTGTTGTAAAGGAACGTTGGTTCCTAGTTGTAAGGGTTGGGTGCAACCCGGTTTGTGGGAGTGTTGACTCCTACGTGTGGAAGGGTTCCTTCCGATAGTGCAGGGATTGGATTTCAATCCCGTTGGAGAAGAGACCGAGTCGTCCCTGGTTGGGAGATAGGTCGAAGGGGGAAAGTGGATGTACCCAAGTCGGGGAACCACTATAAATAGCTTGTGTACTCTGTTGTGCTGTGTTGTTTTATTTTCGTGTGCAGGTACAATTTAAATTCCGCAAAAGCGTTGCACGTCACCTATTCCCCCCCCCCCCATAGGTGAACATAGTTGACACTAGGTGGACTTTCAATCGCGACACCTGCTCCGCCGCCGTCGCCGCTCGTGCTAGTCGATCGCCGGCCGTTTGATCGTGGTTTCTTCCAGATCTCCCGGCGACAGAAGCTCATCCAAGCATAGTGTCTCACGCGTCTAACCAGAGATCCTTTGTCTCTTGATTCGTTGATCGGGAAAACCTTCCCCTTCCGAATCGATCGAGACGATCGATCCTAGTGTGACCGTTGGTAGACCTTGCTAGCTTTGCTACGAAGATTGAGTCTCCAAAGTACAGCAGCCACACACCGTTGTCGCCGCCGATCCCAAGAACCGAGCCGCCGCCCCTGTTGCCACCGCCAGTTTCGGGGAGATTCTCTCCAAGAGAGATCTATGGTTGTGGACTCTTCGTTGACTTCAAGAATACGTCATCGAACGAAGAGGGACACCTTAGTCTCCAAAAGTTGTTTGTATTTCTTGTACATTCTAGTTTCATTTTTGTTGTAAAGGAACGTTGGTTCCTAGTTGTAAGGGTTGGGTGCAACCCGTGTTGTGGGAGTGTTGTCTCCTACGTGTGGAAGGGTTCCTTCCGATAGTGCAAGGATTGGATTTCAATCCTGTTGGTGAAGTGACCGAGTCGTCCCTTGTTGGGAGATAGGTCGAAGGGGGAAAGTGGATGTACCCAAATCGGGGAACCACTATAAATTGCTTGTGTCCTTTCTTTGCTGTGCTGTTTTGTTTTCTTGTGCGGGTATAATTTTAATTCCGCAAAAACGCTGCAAGTCACCTATTCCCCCCCCATAGGTGAAGGTAGTTGACACTAGGTGGAATTTCAAGTGGTATCAGAGGGAGGTTACTCATCAAAAAGGCTAACACCTTGAGTAGAATCCTACCACCAGTGTCAAAAGCATGGAGCTGGATCATGGGATCTCTCCACTAAGACTTCCCACGTGCACTAAGGAGTATTATCCCATCTGGAAGATGAGAGTATCCTATTACCTGGAGGCAATCGATCCTCGAGCATCTCTCATCTTAGAAGAGGGTCCTTTCATTCCTATAAAGACCTCCGGCTCTGGAAAGCATATCCAAATCCCCAAGTGTATTACTGAGATGTCGGAGACTGAACTCTCATTATTTAATCTGGACAAGATGATTCGTCAGATCATCATGGATGTTTGGTCTGGACCTTCTCGCTCTAGATTGGAAAAATGTGGGATGGCCAAATCTATGTGGGTAACCATCTCAGAGCTGATGTGGGGATCAAAGAAAGCATGGATCTGCTGTCAGTTAGAGGATGAAGCCTATGTGGGGGTCCTCGCCTCTGAAGAT
This sequence comes from Platanthera guangdongensis, assembly GCA_039583875.1. Lineage (NCBI taxonomy): Eukaryota > Viridiplantae > Streptophyta > Magnoliopsida > Asparagales > Orchidaceae > Platanthera > Platanthera guangdongensis. The sequence continues at coordinate 120,667,766 of CM077152.1, read as the reverse complement.
GAAGACAAGGATCAATCGGATAGCATCAGAGCTCCGGTGTCCTTGTCAGAGACTGAAGAAGAAATTGAGGAAAGCAGTTCTGATGAGGCTGACACAACGGTCTCTGGCACTAGTGGCAATAACTCTGAAGAGTAGGTAACTTCTTCATCTTGCCCTTTCTCTCTTGAAGTTCCTGAAGATAGGAACTGTCACCCTTCAGAAAATCCTGATTCCCGGAAGAGAGCCCTTCAGAAAAGCAACCTACTTGTTGAGGAGAAAGCTCAGGAGATTGCTCGGCTGAAGATCTTGTTGGTTCTCCAATTGGCATCCAACAAGGTCAAGGACTCTAAAATCTCAGATCTAGAGAGTAGTCTAGAGAATGAGAAAAGGATAGTATCCAACTTTTCCAAGGTTGATGCTATGAAGAGAAAGGAAGAAAATGGGTGGATCTCCCGAATTATCAATTCATGGAGAAATGGGGAAAGGGTATTCCGACCCCCACTCCAGGCAGGAAGGGTACTCATCATGCCTTCAGGTATGATCACAGGAACAATCGTGGTCACTGCAAGGGTGATTTGTCATCATGTGGAGACACCCATAGTGCAAGGGTTGTCATGGCCACCCATGAGAGAATACCTAAGGCTCATTCTGAGCCCTTTGTATTCTCGGCCACTGCCCCAACTCGGCATGAATCTGCTGGTATCAGCTCTCAGAACGCTTCTCACCACCCGAGGACACAGGAAAGGGAGGTTAGAAGTCATGCAGTAAGTTCTCATGGGGACTCTGGAAGGGTGCTGACTGAAATGAAGGCACCACCTCCCAGGCCTCATGACGCTCGCTACATGCATTCCTTCCACCCTTCCAAGTGTCACGGTGGAAGAGGCAATTTTGGGAGCAGATCCGGATCTATCCCGTTTGGACCTAGGACCATAACTACCTCAGTCACTGGATCAGGTCAGAAACGGAGGTACAACATTCACACGTGTTGGTGCTGTGGCAAGGTGGGACACTTTGCCATAGACTGTTGGCACAACCCCTCTGTGTCAAGGGCAAGGGCCTATCCACATCTTCTGGGCAGAGGTAGTCTTCCTGACAGGATTTCTGAGGGAAGGCATTCGAGTTTTTATGCTAACAAGAACCTAGGACCCAATATGTATTGGGTTCTTAAGGTAAGGTAACTCTCTTTTGCAGGGTAGTCTAGGTTCCCGTAAATATGATGGGAACTAGACAGAAGATGTTTCAAGACTGAATTGGAACAAATATCTGGAATAACAGAAGTACTATCTACAATGGTATACTCACATTGAACACCTGGTATGCCTTAACCAGAGGGGCTAAATGATAAATCCTATAATCCCAGGTATTTTTGATCAGCTCAAATACTTGAGTCATATTGTATCGACATTTACATATATATATATTTATATATATACACATATATGTGTGTACACCTAAGGAAAGGTTAACACTGTAAAAATAAACCTTAGATACATTAATAAAGATTTAATCTGTAAATTCACTGGTAGATTCGAGAACAACCATCTACAGGCATAAATCAGTTCACTGAAATTTAAAGAAGATACGTCATTGGAAATCACTAAAACTTACAATTGACATCAAGAAATGTATGGAAAAACCCCGCTCAAACCCTCAATAAATTGGTATTAAGAAATATATATATATATAGAAGATTTTTAAACCGTCTTAATATCAGAAGATTTCGAGAATCACTAGGTGGACTTGCAAGTGACTCTCGAGAATCCAACATGCCTCTTAACCCGTAGATTCCTACTGAAGAATCCCTTCGATTTCGACTTAGACAAACTCCCGCCGATCCCTTGTATTTCGCGTTTCGCATGAAAACCCAGTTAAAACCCCATTAAAACCCATCGATATCGTGCAGGAATCCCGCCGACCCTTCATATTCCTCAATTCCGTCGAAGTGGCTCATTTCCGTCGATATCCTGCAGGAATCCCGCCGCTCCTTCCGTCGACATCCCGCAGGAATCCCACAGTCTCTTCCGTCGACATCCCGCAGGAATCCCGCAACTTCTTCCGTCGATATCCCGCAGGCAACTCGCTGATTCTTCCTTCCGTGGATCACTCCTCTCTCGTCCAGGGATTTCTCCGCGGTTTCGATCAAACAAAGTCGCGAGCGCCTCCCGGTTTTCCGTCGTCTCCGTCGATTCTCACCTTCTACGCTTTTGGGTAACCACATCCTCACCCTTACAGAGACTTTAATGTTAGTGTCGCTTCCCTCTTGATTTCTGATTTGGCGTAGAATTGGGATTCCCTCCCTAGGTTTGTAATGGCTCCAAGGACAACCGCCGGCCTGGTCACTGGATGTGAGTTGGTTCAAACAGGGTTCTCACATGCTTCAGATGAATTTAGAAACATCATCATCATGCTTGAAGAGGCTGGACTCTCTTTTATACTGGAGCACCCCTGCAAAATCTTGGACAAGGAAGTGATGGAGTTCTTCACAACCGCCAAACTCCGGAATGAAGACTCTCTCATCAAGAGTAAGGTTGCAGGTGCAAGGATCAAGATGTCTGCAAGCAAGCTGACCCAATACTTGCAGCTCACTAGTTCTGAGCACGAGGATTATCTGGATGAACAGGATAAAACCAGGACATTATTATTCTGTGGACTAGCTCGAGGAACCAGATCGATAAAGCGAAAGGAAATGAATGAGGAGGAGAAACTTCTGTCCGACATCATTTGGAAAGTACTGATATACAAACCCGGCTCACATGACCACATCTCAGCGGACATGTTCAAGATCCTTGTGGCGATTGTCTGCAGAAAGAGATTCAACTGGGGGGCGTTGCTTTTTGAGAAGATTAAGGACACTCTCAGATCTCAAAGTTTTGGAAGAATCATCGGCATATATCTCAATCAGTTAAACGGAGATAGGTTTGACATGAGTAAAGGAGTTCCATTGCATTATTTGAAGAAAATGGACTCCAACGTATTTGACAGATGGGAGAGACGCATCGGGCAGGCTGCCATGGTAGAAGAACAAGAAGAATCTCCTGCCGAGGACAGAACTGTAGCTGATTCCTTGGTTATCCCCAGTGAAATTCCTGATGCACTGACTGCAGGAATTGAGGGGGAGCCTCTACCCGCTTCTGCTAATATCATATCTGCCATCTCTTAGATAGCTAGAGATGTAGTTGCGGATCTGCAAGAAGAAAGTGAAGCTGTGATGGAAAATGAGGCGGCCCTGAACGTGAATGATCTAGGAGCCGGAGGTAATGTAGAGGAAAATGATGAGGGAGGTTTGGAAGATGATGCAGCTGAGAATGATTTCATGGATGATGAGGATGAGGAAGAAGGAAATGCAAGATAGGAAGTAATGGAGCCTCATGACAACACTGAAGTTCCATCTGAAAAGCAAGCTCCTGAGATAGTTCCTGAGAAAATTAGTGCAACAGTGGAGGGGGAGTCCTCTCAGCAGAGGCTGCTAAGTACTTTCGAGAAATCTACTGAGGCTGCAAGTATTCCCCTTTTAGAGAATGTACTAGTGTCCAGCTCTACAAGTCAATCTGCTGAAGAGCAAGGCCAAGGAATGCCTCAGGATCATCCACTATGCGCTGATCTAGCTAATCACACGGTGAATGTTATTCAAGGTATCGTGGATGAGCTCAAAGCATCTTTTGAGAAAGCTCAAAATAAAATGTTAAAAAGAATTAAGAAATCTGAGAATCTAATGCTCAAGAATGTTGTGAAAATCAATCACAAACTGTATTTGATGGAAAAGAAGTTTGAAGACAAGTATACAGCAGCCAGCCAAGCTGTAACTCTTCTTATGGACGGATTGAAAAAGAACACCGATACTCTCGCAGTAGTGAATCAGAATGCTCATGTAGTAGCAAATAACATTCAAAAGTTTGATGCCAATATGGTGACTCTTAACAGCAATCAACAAGCCTTGATTACCGAGTTCTCCAAGACTACAAAGCACATTGATGAGTCACTGCATTCTTATGCAAAATCCATTGCCGTAGAAGCCAAAAAGGGGGAGAAGGAATATACAGCTAAGATGGCCGAGCTTCAAGAAATCATAATCAAAAATTTTGAGCAGTCAAACATATATGTCTATGACAGTTGCTGGTGGATGCTCAAACAAGCGTTAGGCGCCAATATCCATGAAACTCCTGAGGGTAATCCTGCTCCTGTATATAATACTGCGGCTGATGAGGGAGCAAGTGCTGAAGAAGTTCCTTTAAGTGAAGCTGATGCTCAAAGGGCTGCTAGGGCCACCTCCAAGGCAAAATGATGGCCATGTTTGACCAAGGAGCCCTAGCAAAAGCTAGGGACAAGAGAAAATCTCAAGAAGGGACGTCTAAGGAAACGCAAGCTGAAAAGAGAATCAGATTGAAGGAGGATGAAGTAAGGAACGAAAGGTGGAGTCCGGTATCAAAGAGTATTATCTTGGACACGTTCTGGCTACAAGAAAAGGGGAAATCAATCGGAACGACGTATACAGCCAGCATGAGTGGGAGCTGCACAAGACATATGAAGCTAAACGGAACATCTTCTTCAGGACCAACACTGCGGCAGATAAAGCTCCTCCTCCCAGATACTATCCAAAGCCCAAGGAGTACGTTGAGAGGCAAAGAAAGAAGTTTCTGGCTCAAAAACACAAGGATGACCTAGCCAAAGAGCAATAGACAGAAATTTATAGCTTGTCATTTCCTCATGAACACATTTATCTCTTCTTATTGTTATATGAACAATCTTGGGATATATATATATATATATATATATATATATATATATATATATATATATATATGAATTTATGATTGACTCAAGCTTTGACCTGTTTGCCTCTATTTCCTTGTACCGTATCTTTAAATTCTATATGATGTATATATTATCTGGATGGTGGTATTCATCTTAGCTAATAGGATTTTGGCTTCGTCAAATAGGGGGAGATTGTTGGGTAATGTATCCTTAATTACCTGGATTTGAGGAAGCCACCTGTCAAGCTAAGATGAGTTCACAATGTATTTGATAAAATCTTTCAAATTGTGCTTGCAGTTATTCCACGCTAAGTACACACCAATGTCAGGGTGTAGTAGGTCAATATACACGGGTCTGCATGACGTAATCCCTCGTTGAGCAGATCAGTTTGTTGGCCTACGTGTACTCTCTCTATTGGAGTATACTTATTTTCAAGTACAGGGCTGTGATAATGCAAGAGCAGACAAGGAGCAAGGATGGGTCAAAGAGCAGCTCATGGGTGGAAAGACAAAAAATCGTCTAAGTGATAATCGACGAGAATCACCAAGTGATTCTCGCCGATTCGGCGAGAATCACTGGCTGATTCTCGCCGACTCTATCCGGCTACATCTAAGCGTGCAAATCTGCCGCTAAGTCGTAATCGTCGAGAATCATCAAGTGATTTGCCGAGAATCACTAGTGATTCTCGCCGAATCGTCGATAATCACTGGCTGATTCTCGACGACTCGTCGAGAATCACCATCGATTCTCGCCGATTTTGACTTGGGCGATTTTCTGGATCCCGCTGGACCGGATCAAATGTTAAGACGCTGTTTTGAACCGCTTTTAGGGTTTCTTCTGGTGGGACCCATAACGGTCATAAAGGAGTACTCTACTGTATAAATACATGCGTATTTTTGAACAGTGGATGAAGAAGAAGATTTGAAAAAGACGAAGCCGAGCCGCCGACCTTGACCTAGATCGCGACACCTGCTCCGCCGCCGTCGCCGCTCGTGCTAGTCGATCGCCAGCCGTTTGATCGTGGTTTCTTCCAGATCTCCCGGCGACAGAAGCTCAGCCAAGCATAGTGTCTCACGCGTCTAACCAGAGATCCTTTGTCTCTTGATTCGTTGATCGGGAAAACCTTCCCCTTCCGAATCGATCGAGACGATCGATCCTAGTGTGACCGTTGGTAGACCTTGCTAGCTTTGCTACGAAGATTGAGTCTCCAAAGTACAGCAGCCAGACACCGTTGTCGCCGCCGATCCCAGAACCGAGCCGCCGCCCCTCTTGCCGCCGCCGGTTTCGGGGAGATTCTCTCCAAGAGAGATCTAGGGTTGTGGACTCTTCGTTGACTTCAAGAACACGTCATATAACGAAGAGGGACACCTTAGTCTCCAAAAGTTATTTGTATTTCTTGTACATTCTAGTTTCATTTTTGTTGTAAAGGAACGTTGGTTCCTAGTTGTAAGGGTTGGGTGCAACCCGTGTTGTGGGAGTGTTGTCTCCTACGTGTGGAAGGGTTCCTTCCGATAGTGCAAGGATTGGATTTCAATCCTGTTGGTGAAGTGACAGAGTCGTCCCTTGTTGGGAGATAGGTCGAAGGGGGAAAGTGGATGTACCCAAATCGGGGAACCACTATAAATTGTTTGTGTCCTTTCTTTGCTGTGCTGTTTTGTTTTCTTGTGCAGGTACAATTTTAATTCCGCAAAAACGCTGCAAGTCACCTATTCCCCCCCCCCCCATAGGTGAAGGTAGTTGACACTAAGTGGACTTTCAAATATGATTCAGTATGGGTGATCGTGGATAGATTAACGAAGTGTTCTCACTTCGTACCTTATAAGATCGACTATTCGATGAAGAAAATAGCTGAACTGTATTTGAATGAAGCTATCTGATTGCATGGTATTCCAATCAGCATCATTTCATACCGAGACTCACGGTTTACATCTCGCTTCTGGAAGAGTTTGCAAGAAGGTTTGGGTACAGATTTGAGAAATACTACCACTTACCACCCGCAGACCAATGGTCAGACAGAGCGAGTTAATCAGATAGTGGAGGATATGATCAGATGCTATATTTTAGACCACGGAGGAGCGTGGGATGAGCGTTTGTGGCTTATGAAGTTTGCTTATAATAACAGTTATCAGGAAAGCTTGCAAATGGCTCCTTTTGAAGCTCTGTATGGGAGACGCTATAGAACTCCCCTATTTTGGATTGAGGTTGGCGAGAGATCTTTGTTGGGTCCGGATGCGCTGAAGAGATGGAAACTGCTGTGAAGCTGATTCGGGAAAAGCTTCGGATAGCCCAGGAGCGATATGAGAAGAACGCCAATTGGCATAGATCTGATTTGGTGTTTGCTGTGGGGGACTTGGTATTTCTAAAGGTTTCCCCGATGATTGGAATCAAGAGGTTTGGAAAGAATCGAAATTTGGACCCAAGGTTTGTGGGGCCATTTAAGATCGTTGAGAAGATTGGTGTGGCAGCTTATAGGCTGCACTTGCACATGAATTTTCCTGGCATGCACGATATTTTTCATATTAGCCAGCTGTGGAAATGTGTGCCGAGTGACAGGAAGGTTTTGGATTCTGTATCATAATTGGAGCCAAATCTTTCTTATGTGGAGAGGCTTGTCCGCATTCTGGAGGCTCAGGATCGCGTGTTGCGGAGGAAAACAATTCCTATGGTTAAGGTTTTGTGGAGAAATCAGGGTGTGGAAAGCGTGACTCGGGAGCTAGAGTCAGCGAAGAGGAAGGCCTACCCTAATCTGTTTCCCTGACTTGTTCCTGGTATATTTTGTGCCCTCTTTTATATAGTTTTTGCTTGGTTATTGATTCTTCCTTCTTGATAGAAGGGTTGAGTGTTAAGTTTCGAGGCGAAACTTTCTTTTAGGCGGAGTGGCTGTAACGCCCCCGGTTTTTCTGTGTTTTGTCTGATCGTTGTTTGGCGTTATGATGACTCGTTTCTGGCCTTTTGTCGTTATTAGAGCGTGGTCTTAGCTCTTTAGGTTCCTTGAGTGGCCTATTTGTAGCCTGTTTGCAAGAATCCCCAGCTAGCCGGAGTCTGTTTTGGTGACTCGGCTGAGCCTCTCAGGGAATGCTTGTACTTTGGCTTGGGAGGTGTTAGCCCGAGTGTTTGATCGTCGGATGTTGTTTTTGACTTCGCCGTTATTTTCGTAGCTTGGGTGTTTAGATACAGTGCGAGTTTTGTCGAAATCCGAGATCGTTTGTTTTCGCGTCGTTTCGACGTTTGCTTGTTAGCTAGTAGTAGTTGCTTTTGCTGTGCATGACCTTGAGTGGTCGAGCTTGGTAGGGCTTTTGCCCTGTTTTTTGGCAAAGTGTTTAGTTGTTTTCATTTCATGTATATATATATGTTTAGATAACTAGCTGATAGTTTATACTGTACAGAATTATGTATATAATGAAGAGCTTGGTTGCAGCTATTATATTAGTATTGAAGCTAATGATTTTGTTGTATAGTAATAGTTATATATTTATAAGCTTGGTTGGCTAAGTCGGCATAGCTAGTGGCCGATTGTTTGCTTATGCTTATTATTTTATTAGCTATAGGATGAGTTAGTGGGAGGATATATATTTAGGACCAGCTGCTTCTTCTCCACGTTTCTCCATTTCCCGAGCTGCTGCTAGCTTCCAGCGGGTTGAACGGGAGGCGGAGGCGCTGGAGCTTTGGCCGGCGATTGCTGGAGGATTTAAGCTCGGTTTCCTCGTGTGTTTGCATATTTGGCTTGCTCTCATCTAGATCTTTCTTCCTAGGTAAGTTATGCTTGTTCTAGGTCTGTTTCTAGGAGTTAAGGTTTTCGGTTTCTCTTCTTCTTCACTAAAATCTCTGTTTTTGACCCGTAGGTGGCCGATCTTGCCGCCAAAGCCAGATTTCTTGTTGCATCTACTGCATCTTGGCGGTGAGGCAAGTGGCTCCTTGCCCTTGCCAATTTGACCCCTTTTACTTTGTTAATTTGCTGTAATTAGCTATGTTTTTTCTTCTAGGAGCTAGTGCAGCAGTGTTTCTTTACTTCAGCCATGTCCGGTTCAGGTTGTCTAAGAATTTCGCTAATCTCTCCCTCTTTATTCTCGGTTTGGTGTCCAGTTGGTAGCTGGAGGTAGGGTATGGCTATATTTAGTTGTAGTATAATTCAGATAGCTGTTGTGGCCGGGTAGAAAGGGTAGGAGAGAGAGTTGGAATTAAATTTCTAACTCACTGTTTCCAAGCATTGAGTGAGCTTAGACAGAGGTTTTAGCTTTTAAAAATTCAAATTTATTCTAAGTCAAAAGCGTTGAGTGAGTGGAACTCACTCAATGCCATGGCTGTTAGGCTTTCTTGGCGTTGAGTGTGGTGAACTCACTCAATGCCAAAGTTAGTTTATGCGGCTAAGTAGAAAAGCGTTGACAGCGTTAAGTGAGTCGAGCTCGCTCAATGTCGTCTTCCAGCGAAGGTTTTGCATCTAAGTCATTTGGCATTGTGTGGGTGGAGCTCACTCAACGCCGCGTCGAGTGGACTCGATGCCGTCCCTGGCCAATGTTTGGCGCTTAGTGAGTGAGGCTCACTCAATGCCGCGTCAGGTTTGGCGTTGAGTGAGTGAAGCTCACTCAACGTCGTGTCGATTGGACTCGACGCATTTGCCTTGGGTTGGTGTGTTTCCTTAGGATTGTTAGTGTGGCTTTTCTCTAGGGGGTGTTGGGTGTTCGGCTAGTGTTGCTTGGATTCCAACTCGTGGATTATGGCAGGTGGTGTGTTTTGTGTGCTCTGTAATGGGTGAATTGTGTGTGCTGAGCTGTGGCCACCACCACCTAGGTCGTGTTGGGCTGGTATGGTTAGGTGTGTTGACCCTGTAGCTGCCACCAGTTGTTTTCACCTAGGAGTGTTTTTGGGTCTGGTTGTTGGTGAGGGCTGTGCCGCCCACTCCGACCCCACTCTGACCCAAGGTTTTCACCACGGCCAATAATTCACAAAGATTAGGACTGTTAGTTCCTTTCCTTTCTTATGGCTATTTCTGTTGGTATAAATATGTCTTATTGCTGCTGCAGGTTCTTTTCTTTTGCAGAGCATGTTGCTATTGCACTCACACTTGGTGTGTTTTTTTTATTTGCTCTTTAGACAGTGTTCTTTCCTTACTGTCATGCCTTTTCTTCTACTGATAGTATTTTGTTGCCGGGTCGGTGAACCCTTCTTTATTTATTCATGAATCTAATGCTCCACTTCTTTTGATTTTATACTTGTTGAGGTGTTCTTCCTTTGAATGCCTCAGGTTCAGGTGGTAGCTGATTAAGCAGTTAGTACTCTTGTGGAGCTTGCTTGTGGCCTCCTAGTTAGCTGAGATTGTTGTTCCTCATCTTGTGAGGTAGTTTTCTTCCTTTCTGTATAGACATGCATACTCACCAGTGGGTTCATGTAAGGTTGTTGACGCCCACCGGTGGCTTACTTTGTTTGCTAACCTGTTCACCTAGGATTACAGCAAAAGTTGTAAAGATTTTGTAAGAGACCACAATACTCTATTCACCCCCACCCCCACTAGAGTATTGAAGATCTAACCTTCACTTTCACAGTGCTTCTCACTCCTTAGCATCTAAGGTTTTCGTGTGGTTCGTCCTAGTGCTTCCCGTTATATCGATTACGTGTATACAAACCAAACGGAAACATTGTCGTTAAATATCACAGGTGGTTTGACATTAGGTATAGACAGTCTCTCGGAGCAGCATGTATAGGTTGCTACAACCCTAAGTGGCAATACTAGGACAAAACACCGAATACGAGACTAAGTTAACAATTCTTGTTGGTGAGGAGTTGTTATTAACCCTATTAGACGTTAAGAATCCCAGTCCTGGTTTGGTCGGTGTTTTGGTGGTGTCAGATTTTGTCGATGTTTTCCCTGAAGATCTTCCTGGAGATCCGGCTCAAAGAGAGATCGATTTCACCATCGAGTTGGTTCCAGGTTCCAAACCTGTGTCACGGTCTCCTTATCGCTTAACAGCAAGAGAAATGTCAGAGTTGAAAGAACAACTTCAAGAATTGATAGAGTATTGGTATATGTTCCCAAGATTGTCGCCATGGAGTGCTCCGGTTCTCTTTGCGAAAAAGATCGACGAAAGTATGCGACTTTGTATCATCTATCTAGAACTGAATAAGTTAACGGAGAAGAACAAGTACCCGATTTTGAGGATTGTTGATCTTTTTAACCAGCTAATTGGGTAAACAGTGCATTCAAAGCTAAAGTTAAAGTCGGGGTACTATCAGCTAAGAATCTGGGAAAGTGACATTCCCGAGACGACGTTCAATACACGTTATGGGCATTATGAGTTCACAGTCATGCCTTTTAGGCTGACAAATGCGTCATCTGTGTTTATGGACTTGATGAACCAGACATTCAAGGAGTATTTGGATCGGTTAATAATAGTGTTCATTGATGATATCTTGGTGTACTCCCAGTCCGAGTTTGATCATGCATAGCATCTACAAATTGTTCTGGGGACCCTGAGAAGAAATCAGTTGTATGCCAAATTCTCCAAGTGTGAATTCTGGTTTTGTTCGGTAACAATCCTTGGGCACATTTCCAGTGGAGATGGGATCGCGGTGGATCTGGCGAAGATTGTTTCGATACAGGAGTGGCCTTTGTTGTCTTTTGTGGCAGAAGTTCGGAGTTTTCTTTGACTTGCCAGCGACTACAGGCTCATCGTGGAGAACTTCTCACGGATAGCATTACCACTCACGACCCTGATGAGGAAGGATCAGAAGTTTGTGTGGTCACTAGCGTGGGCGCATGCTTTTGAAGAATTGAGAAGTTGTCTAACCACTACACCTATTCTGTGTTCGATATGTGGGACAGAGGGCTATGAGATTTACAACGATGCTTCGGGTTGCGCCTTAAGCTGCGTGTTGTTACAGTATGGAATGGTAATTGCATATGGCTAACCCCAGTTGAAAGTACATGAGAGGAGTTATTTGGTCCACAACTTGGAGTTGGCGGCCGTGATATTCACATTAAAGCTTTAGAGGCACTATGTGTACAACGTGAAGGTCGCCATTTACACCGACCATAAGAGCCTGAAGTATCCACTGAATTAGAAGTACCTAAATATACGACAGCAGAGGTGGATGGAGTTCCATGGGGACTACACCTTCAAGATACATTATGTACCTGACAAAGGTAATGCAGTTGCGGATGCGTTAAGTCACAGGGTTCCCACATAGGCCAACTAGATAAGGATGCATGATGAGCATCTTTTTAGAGATCTGGAGAACTTGGATATCTCTTGCGTCGATAGGAGGTCTAGTGCCAAAGCATGATTAAACTGGATAGAAGTGCAGTATGACCTTGCAGATTAGATTCGGCAGGCTTTGGAGTTGGATGACAGCATAAAGTGATGCATGGCTGAGTCTTTGGATGGGTCAAATGCCCAATTTATTGTTGATGATGGGCTGTTATTTAAGGACATTCGTTTGTTCGTCCCAAATGTGGGTAAGCTATAGGAGGAATTGATATACGAGGCTCATAACACGAAGTACTCGATTCACCCGAGGAGAACAAAAATGTACAAAGATATGAAAAAGCTGTTCTAGTGGCCAGGACTGAAAAAGGACATAGGATTGTATGTGGCTAAGTGTCAAACTTGCGCCTCAGTGATGGCTGAATGCCAGAAGTCCGGAGGATTCTTGAAGTTTTTTCTTATACCGGAGTGGAAATTCGACGATATATCCATGGATTACGTGCATTGTTTACCAAGATTGCAGAAGGTAAACGACTCCATCTAGGTGACGGTAGATCATTTGATGAAAGTGACGCACTTCATCCTGAATAGGAAGGACGATTCAGTGGAAAAGCTAGCAAAGTTGTATGTGGAGAATATTGTATGACTGCACGGGGTGCCCCGTAGCATCGTAATTGATTGAGATGGGCGCTTCACATCTAACGACTGGTGGTTAGTGTAACGCCCCCTATCCGTCGCATAGTATATAGTAGTAGGTCCGGCCGGGGCCCGACGCCATATACCACAGACAGACCGGGTGGTTACGTATGGAAACCATCCAACCAATCTCAACGTCCTACACAGAGCATTCTAGCGGAAGCAGTTTATAAAAGTTGTAAACAAGAACCCAGCATTAGAGCACGAATGTCCACTATTACAATAATTAGGAATGTATACAAAACACCCAAAAATCGGCCTTAAGGCCTTACAAAGTGTTTCACTTGAAAATTACATGTTTTACAAACCACGGCACGCAGGCCGGTCATACATGAATAAAGCAGTAAACACTTCTACTTGGGCCTTCGAGGGCCAGCTTCGCAAAAAGGGCTTTAGCCCGCTATTGACCGCTTGGTCCAGCTGCACCTGCAAGCAACAATCCACCACACGGTGGCAAAACAAGGCAACGGTCAGCAATGCTGACCAAATTATAACGATCCCGCCCCCAACTCGGGGCGGCGATGCTCCTTCCCTGCATTTCCTTAGCATAAGCGAGTAATATAAAACCATAGCCATAACATCACAGACGTTGGCTCGTAAGGCCACACGCCCCGTGCACTCAGGGCACATTCTCGGTGAACCGGTCGATGTCACGTCAATTAAAGCCATTAACATTCCGGACTCACCACCGCCACTAAGACGGCCAAACCTATGAGCAATTCGTCTTCTTGGTATTGGTCACGTCAATTTAAGCCATTGACCACCGAAGACTCCCATCTATGCCAACGGCGAGTTCCACGTAACCTTAGGTCGCTCTAATCGGACGACATAAAGCGGGTACGGCTCCATCTAACCCGTGCTCACTTCGCAACGACAATTTAAGCCATTTGCGCGGGTCAAACTTTCACCGAGTCCCATTCTACCGCAAGTCACATAACTCAGTTATGTTCGAGTTGGCTCTCAGGCCTCCAAGTTGGCAAGATCTCGTATCCGCCCAATTTTCCGGGTGCACCTTTGGGTTAGTCCCCAAGGCTCCCTGCTGCAATCTACCGCGTAAAAAACCCGAAAACAACCAATAGCACGGAGTCTTCTCCGGCCTTAAGCAATGCAACATCACCGATCCGGACTAACATGTCCGGGTAGGCTTCAACCAAAATGCCTATGTCCGTTCTCGCATACGGACTCTAAACAAAGGGGACTTTACATATCTACCCGAAGGAACGCCTCCAACTCTCCGCAAACTCGCGAGAGCGGGCTTCCTATGCTAAAAAAGAGAGCTATTAGTGCTCAAGGTGAGGATCGTTACCCTTGAGTTCCTCTTTGGCGCCATCGAAAAGTAATCGGATAGAAATCACCGCACTTGCGTTGCCTCCGTGGATCCGGAGTCGGCTTGCGATTCGGAGCTCCGGAGCTCCTCCAATGGCGGATCTAGCTCTTCTTCCTCCAATGGCTTTCCTCTTTCTCCAAGGGTTTGGAGAGATGATCAAGTGAAGAAAAATGATGGATTTCAAGTCAACTCCTGGGTATATCCTCTCAGGAACCATCCCCAGCCGTTGGATCTCAACCTAAGAAAACGAACGGCTTTGATTCGGGGCTGAAATGCCCAATCTGGACCGAACACAGCCTGGCACACGCCCGTGTCCAGGGCCGTGTGCCGCATTCGCCGTCAAAATCGAATCTCCTGGACCCTCACACGGGTATCGAACACGCCCGTGTTCGAGCTGACACGCCTGTGTTCCAGCTGACACGGCCGTGTAGCCGGCCGTGTACCCCATGATTTTCCCCCGTTTTCAACCCGAGCACTGCACGGGTCCTAGGACACGCCCGTGTCCTTACCCGTGTCACATTGACACGCCTGGACCCCAGGCCGTGTACACGGGACATTTCGTCGAGGGGAGAACGACGACTGGATGACACGGCCTTGGACACGCCCGTGTCCTAGGCCGTGTGCCTTGTCTCGACGAACGTCGAGTGAATCTCGACGACTCCCCGGGACGATCGTCGACACGGGTCGACACGCCCTGCGACACGCCCGTGTCGCAGGCCGTGTGCCCATTCTCGACGAATCGTCGAGTATAACTCTACGATTTCACGGCTAAGTGTCGAAACGGGTCGACACGCCCTGCGACACGCCCGTGTCGCAGGCCGTGTGCCCATTCTCGACGAATCGTCGAGTATAACTCGACGACTTCGCGGCTAAGTGTCGACACACGCTTGACACGCCCTGGGACACGCCCGTGTCCCAGGCCGTGTGCCTTCTGCCAGAACCCAAACTGGCCCAAAACGTCCCCCCCCCCCTTCGCTATTTTGAGTTTTGGGGTGTTACAACTCTCCCCCTCTTAAAAGAATTTCGCCCACGAAATTACATAAGGAAAGGCATACAAAACAAAACTTGTACCTGAGCGGAACAACTTCGGATACTCGTCAAGCATAGTCTGCTCTCGCTCCCAAGAGAGCTCCTCACGACCGCAATTGACCCACCGGACCTTGACCATCCTGATCTCTTTATTGCGTAGTCGCTTGACCTCCGAGTCCTCAATCCGCACGGGCTTGACCTTTGTCGTTAACCCACTATCCACCGGCACTTGATCGACCGCGATCATTTGCGTAGGCTCTTGCACCGCCTTCCGAAGCTCCGAAATGTGGAATACATCGTGTAAACCACTTAGCTCCACTGAAAGCTTCAACCTATAGGCTGCTTCTCCAACTCGCTCCAGAACCTCGAACGGTCCAAGGTACCTCGGGCTTAGCTTTTTCAATCGTCGCACCCGCGAGACACCCTTGAACGGCTTGATCTTTAAGTATACATAATCGCCCACAGCGAACTCCACGTTCCTGTGCTTGGCATTACAGTACTTTGCTTGCCGGTCCTGAGCGTTAAGCAACCTCTCCCGAATCGTTCTCACCAAAGAAGTAGCATCCTCCACTTCCGATCGCTTATACGACTTTGACTCACCCGTTTCTAACCAAGACAACGGCGTGCGACATTTGCTACCATATAGGGCCTCGAAGGGCGTCGTCTGGATACTCGCTTGGTAGCTGTTGTTGTATACGAACTCCACCAAATAAAGGTGGTCTTCCCATTGCTTTCCAAAACAAAAGACACACATGCGGAGCATGTCTTCCATGGTTCTATTAACCCTCTCGGTCTGCCCATCCGTTTGCGGATGGGTGGCTGTGCTGAATTTCAACTTTGTTCCCAACATTTGTTGCACCAGCCTCCAATCATTGGACGTGAACCGCCCATCTCGGTCACTCACGATGCTGCGGGGCACACCATGAAGCCGTACTATGTTATCCACATAAAGCTTTGCTAACTTCTCCACCGGATCATCCTTCCTATGCGGAATAAAATGTATCACCTTCGTTAATCGATCCACGATCACCCAAATGGCGTCGTTCCCCTTTTTCGACCTTGGCAAACCGTGCACAAAGTCCATAGAGATGTCGTCGAATTTCCACTCCGGAATGGGCAAGGACTTAAGAAATTCTCCCGGCTTTTGACACTCCACCTTTACCAAGGCGCAAGTTTGGAACTTCGCTACGTATATCGCCACATCCTTCTTTAAACCCGGCCACCAAAATAGTTTCTTGACGTCGCGGTACATCTTCATGCTCCCCGGGTGAATCGAGTACTTGGTATGGTGTGCCTCGTACAACAACTCCACCCGTAAATTGCCCACGCTTGGGTCGCACAGACGACCGTCTTTCCAAAGCAATACGTCCTCCACGACGAATTGGGAATTTGACTCATCCAGAGCCTCTACCATGAACTGCTTCAGCACTTGATTGCTTGTCCATACAAACGATCCCCAACGCCACCAACTCTCGCACCAATCGCTCATCTTGCACCGATAGCCAATGGGCTCGAGCTGGGGCTTGGCGACTCACCGCGTCAGCAACCGCATTCCCTTTATCAGGCGCGTAGTGGATCTTGAATGTATAGTCTCCCAAGAACTCCATCCATCTACGCTGTCGTATATTCAAATCCTTCTGATCAATCAGATGCTTCACGCTCTTGTGACCGGCGTTGAGATCCACTTTCACACCGTATAGAATTATGCCTCCATAGCTTCGAGGCAAAACTCACGTCCATACGCTATTACGCTTCCGTGTTGCAGTAGCGCGCAACCCAAAACGCTGCCCTACGCATCATCAAAATCTCATTGCCTTCGGTTCCACTTGGCGAAGTCAGCACAGGCGTCGTAGTCAACCGACATTATAACTCCTCAAAAGCTCGCGCGCACTCCGGCGTCCAAAAGAACTTATGCTCCTTCCTCGTCATAGTAGTGAGAGGTAACGCTATCCGCGAGAAGTTCTCCACTAAGCGCCTATCGTAGCCGGCAAGCTCCGGCAAACTCCGGACTTCCGCTACCGTAACAAGCTCAGGCCACTCCCGTATCGCAACAATCTTCGCCGGATCCACAGCAATACCCTCTCCACTCACTATATGACCGAGGAACGCCACTGAGGATAGCCAAAACTCGCACTTCGAGAACTTGGCATACAACTGGTTTCTCCTTAGCGTCTCCAACACCAAATGAAGATGCTTGAAGTGATCTTCCTCACTTTGCGAGTACACCAAAATATCGTCGATGAAGACGATCACGAAATGGTCTAAGTACTCCATGAACGTCTTGTTCATCAAATCCATGAACACTGACGGTGTATTTGTCAGCCCAAACGGCCTGACCCTAAACTCGTAGCGCCCGTGTCCTGTACTGGACGTTATCTTAGGGATATCACTCTCCCTTGGCTACTTTAGAGTACGGCGTTGGCCCGACCAACTGATCACAAAGGTCATCGATCCTTGGGATCGGGTTCTTGTTCTTTGTCGTTACCTTGTTGAGCTCCCGATAATTAATACATAGCCCCAAGCTTCCGTTCTTCTTCATGTCGTTCTTCTTCTTACGAAAGAGGGTCGGTGCACTCCAAGGCGAAGGACTTGGACGCACATACCCTTGCTCCAACAACTTTTAGAAGTTGCACTTTCAGCTTCGCCATTTCCGTAGGCGCTAGCCGACAAGGAGAGCGTGACACAGGCCTTGCACCTGGTACAAGCTCAAACATGGAATCTATCTCCTATCGAGGCGGGGCTCCAGGAAGATCTCTAGGGAGCACATCAGGGTACTTCGATACCACTGAAATACAATCCAAAGTGGGCTTCGGCTTTGCAACCTCCACTAGTGTAAAGAACAGTTCTGCTCCGGCACGAACCGCCTTCACCACCTGAAGAGCAAACGCCAACATCTTGCTCGACCTCTTCGAGCCCGTAAAGGTCATCTCATGACTTGCTCCCAGCTTGACTTCCTTGCTACCGCATCTATATTGGCTTGCTGCTCCGAGAGCCAGTCCATACCAAATATAACGTCGAACTCCTGATTCCCAATCCAAAACTAAGCGCAACAACGTCTACTCGCGCACAATGAGCACCATTGGACTATAACGCATCCAATTCGTCTTTTACCATCGAAGGAGGTACTCCGACGCACAATATAATTCCTAATAAAGGAACGCAAAGCTCCCTAAACGAACGGTGCTCTCGCAGATAAAGAAAGTCATAACAAGGCTTAACACTAGTAGTTCTAAGCTAACATGCACAAGAGTGACAAGTATTTAAAGCAAAACTATCTATAAACCATACCTGTCGTCACGACGGCGTGCTTCCTCCAGGGCTTTAGGCACTCACGAGCATAATGCCCCGGCTCGCCACAGTTGAAACATGTGCCCGGGGTCTGACCCGTAGTCGTCCCAGAAGCACCAGAAAGAGCTTGACCCGAAGTCCTATGCTTCTTATACCATTTTCGATATGCCGACTTTGAGGTGTTCGGCACTTTGAATGCCGTTTCCTTTGCACTGACATCCTTGACTGCTCCTGACATCGGTTTCTTACCCTTCCGAGCACCATTCCAACAGTCTCGGGCAACGTGCCCTTTCTTTCCACAAGTATAACAAGTGTAAGTAACTTTACTAGTCGATTTCATAACCCTTTCTCCAGCATTCTGCTGGATGCAGCCCTTATGGGGTTTGTATAGTTCGATACCATGGTCGCTGGCATCGGGAGGGTCTTCCTCAACTCTGCCTCCAATGATCTAGCTGATTCCACCAAGGCTCGGAATCCCAATAACTTTGGTCCTAGCAGTAGGACTCGTAACTCGGCGCGTAGGCCATTATAGAATCTATCGACTGTAGCTTGCTCATTATCCGACTCAAAGCATGGGTAGTGACTTATCATAAGAAAAGCTTGCAAATATTCCTCAACCGTGTGCGCTCCCTGCACTAAATGCATATTCAGCTGCTGCACCAATGGTCTACCAAAGGTCATCTGCTGCATCGCGCCCACCGGCGTTGAAGCCACAACAGGGGCGCAGGGTTGTACATTTCCTCCTAGCTGTGCACCCGCCACAGTAAACACCGCTTCTACGATCCTTCTAACGGTTTCATACGAAGGAGGAGGCTCAAACACCTCACTGGGTGCACTATGCTCCTCAGAAACCGGACATTCTGGCTGTCCAGCACCGCTTCCGGTCACCTATAGTGGTACAAAACACCGTCAAGCGACCAAATAAAATTGCGAACAACAATTATAGGAACACGCAGGTTCCTCAAACACGAGTATTTTCATTCCTAAGTGGACATTCATGGGTTCTTTTACCGTTATAACGATGACGCACACAATGTGCTCACCACCCCTTAAAAAGAATTCGTCCACGAATTCAGCTTAAGTCCGACCAAAACCAGTAGTCTGATACCAAATTGTAACGCCCCCTATCCATCGCATAGTATATAGCAGTAGGTCCGGCCGGGGCCCGACGTCATATACCACAGACAGACCAGGTGGTTACGTATGGAAACCATCCAACCAATCTCAACGTCCTACACAGAGCATTCTAGCGGAAGCAGTTTATAAAAGTTGTAAACAAGAACCCAGCATTAGAGCACGAATGTCCACTATTACAATAATTAGGAATGTATACAAAACACCCAAAAATCGGCCTTAAGGCCTTACAAAGTGTTTCACTTGAAAATTACATGTTTTACAAACCACGGCACGCAGGCCGGTCATACATGAATAAAGCAGTAAACACTTCTACTTGGGCCTTCGAGGGCCAGCTTCGCAAAAAGGGCTTTAGCCCGCTATTGACCGCTTGGTCCAGCTGCACCTGCAAGCAACAATCCACCGCACGGTGGCAAAACAAGGCAACGGTCAGCAATGCTGACCAAATTATAACGATCTCGCCCCCAACTCGGGGCGGCGATGCTCCTTCCCTGCATTTCCTTAGCATAAGCGAGTAATATAAAACCATAGCCATAACATCACAGACGTTGGCTCGTAAGGCCACACGCCCCGTGCACTCAGGGCACATTCTCGGTGAACCGGTCGATGTCACGTCAATTAAAGCCATTAACATTCCGGACTCACCACCGCCACTAAGACGGCCAAACCTATGTGCAATTCGTCTTCTTGGTATTGGTCACGTCAATTTAAGCCATTGACCACCGAAGACTCCCATCTATGCCAACGGCGAGTTCCACGTAACCTTAGGTCGCTCTAATCGGACGACATAAAGCGGGTACGGCTCCATCTAACCCGTGCTCACTTCGCAACGACAATTTAAGCCATTTGCGCGGGTCAAACTTTCACCGAGTCCCATTCTACCGCAAGTCACATAACTCAGTTATGTTCGAGTTGGCTCTCAGGCCTCCAAGTTGGCAAGATCTCGTATCCGCCCAGTTTTCCGGGTGCACCTTTGGGTTAGTCCCCAAGGCTCCCCGCTGCAATCTACCGCGTAGAAAACCCGAAAACAACCAATAGCACGGAGTCTTCTCCGGCCTTAAGCAATGCAACATCACCGATCCGGACTAACATGTCCGGGTAGGCTTAAACCAAAATGCCTATGTCCGTTCTCGCATACGGACTCTAAACAACGGGGACTTTACATATCTACCCGAAGGAACGCCTCCAACTCTCCGCAAACTCGCGAGAGCGGGCTTCCTATGCTAAGAAAGAGAGCTATTAGTGCTCAAGGTGAGGATCGTTACCCTTGAGTTCCTCTTTGGCGCCATCGAAAAGTAATCGGATAGAAATCACCGCACTTGTGTTGCCTCCGTGGATCCGGAGTCGGCTTGCGATTCGGAGCTCCGAAGCTCCTCCAATGGCGGATCTAGCTCTTCTTCCTTCAATGGCTTTCCTCTTTCTCCAAGGGTTTGGAGAGATGATCAAGTGAAGAAAAATGATGGATTTCAAGTCAACTCCCGGGTATATCCTCTCAGGAACCATCCCCAGCCGTTGGATCTCAACCTAAGAAAACGAACGGCTTTGATTCGGGGCTGAAATGCCCAATCTGGACCGAACACGGCCTGGCACACGCCCGTGTCCAGGGCCGTGTGCCGCATTCGCCGTCAAAATCGAATCTCCTGGACCCTCACACGGGTATCGAACACGCCCGTGTTCGAGCTGACACGCCCGTGTTCCAGCTGACACGGCCGTGTAGCCGGCCGTGTACCCCATGATTTTCCCCCGTTTTCAACCCGAGCACTGCACGGGTCCTAGGACACGCCCGTGTCCTTACCCATGTCACATTGACACGCCTGGACCCCAGGCCGTGTACACGGGACATTTCGTCGAGGGGAGAACGACGACTGGATGACACGGCCTTGGACACGCCCGTGTCCTAGGCCGTGTGCCTTGTCTCGACGAACGTCGAGTGAATCTCGACGACTCCCCGGGACGATCGTCGACACGGGTCGACACGCCCTGCGACACGCCCGTGTCGCAGGTCGTGTGCCCATTCTCGACGAATCGTCGAGTATAACTCGACGATTTCACGGCTAAGTGTCGATACGGGTCGACACGCCCTGCGACACGCCCGTGTCGCAGGCCGTGTGCCCATTCTCGACGAATCGTCGAGTATAACTCGACGACTTCACGGCTAAGTGTCGACACACGCTTGACACGCCCTGGGACACGCCCGTGTCCCAGGCCGTGTGCCTTCTGCCAGAACCCAAACTGGCCCAAAACGTCCCCGTCCCCCCCCCCCCTTCGCTATTTTGAGTTTTGGGGTGTTACAGTTAGTGCATTAACTATTGGGAACCAAACTGAAGTTCAGTACGACATTTCATCTATGGAGGGATGGTCAGATCGAGAGAGTCAACAGGATGATGGAGGACATGTTTCCCATGTGAGCCCTGGATTTCGAAAAGAGGTGGGAGGATCACATATATATGATTGAGTTCGCGTACAACAACAACTACAAGAAAAGCAGTCAAATGTCACCCTTCGAGGCCCTATATGGTAGTAAGTGTCGTAATCCGTTGTCATGGTTGGAGAAGGTCGAGTCGAGGTAGTATGCTATCGCATGGCGATAGTACTCAACACTCTCAATGCCTTCGGTGGAGAGTTGAGTTACTACTGTGCGGTAGTAGTGAGATAACACTCGGCAATAGCTCGAGTTAAACTACAGCTTGGGGGGTAACTCGACATGCGGCGGTAGCCTGCCACATGGCTATAAGGTGGAGGATATTTTGGACCGACAACGCGAAGTCGATTGGGCCTAGCAGCAACCACCTTTGATACAGCACGGCGGTTATAGATACCGCACGGTGGTAGCCTCCAGATATAAGCTGTACAAGAGAATGAATTCTCATTATTCTTTCTGTTAGTTCTTGAGGTTCTTGAGTGCAAGAGGCTGAAGGCTGAAACTTTGCTAGCTAGGGGAAGGAGACCCTTTGGTTAGATTCAAGAGCCGAAGTAAGATCCGTGAAGGGGAAAGCGAGGCGCTTCTTTCCATCAGGATAGAAGACTTATTCTTGGCTCCGAAAAGCTCTACAAGAGTAACGATCTTCCTTATTGGACAAGTGAAGTCCTCTTTTTTGCACAAGGAATCCCCCACCAAATGGTGGAAGAATCAAGGGAGTTCGGTTGGGTTGATACGTGATATCCATAGGTAGTTCTGCATATAGATCCGGAAATTGTATTACGGAATAGGCATGTTGTGTGAAGCCCATCTGAATAGGTTGGTCTGGATTAGTGATGTTTTATTTTGCATGCCGGAGAAGACTCCGAGTATAAATTGGGTGTTCATGGGGTCTGATGGGTTATGACTGTGAAGTGGGAGTAGCAAGAAGTACTGGAGATGCTCTTCAAGAAAATACCTAGAAAATACCATAGTTTGCATAACTGTTGGATCTAGCTAGGAGACAATAAGTATCGCCGACGGTAGATCTTGATTAGCTCTGATTGATGTGAAAGTCCAGTGTTTCTCGCACTAAAGGACGCTACAGGGTTTTCTGGATAGATGTTCTAGTTATTATTGAGTCTGGAGACAGAGGTGAAATGTTGTCGCTAATGCCAGGAGATAGTGACTATCGCTGGCAATTACTTCCAGATAAGACTGTGCTTTAGCTTGTGAGCTATGTGCCTGGGTGCCCAACTTTGGTGGTCGTGAGAGCCATTGTACATAACATTGGTTATGGTTTGATTACGGGAAAGGGAGGCCGACCCCCATCATGTGTATTTGAAGGCTTCAGCTTTCATCGATTGCACGTCGATATGAGCAATTAGAAAAGGCTGAGCTGTACCCGCTTGATATCGATCTGTTAAACAAACCTAAAGTACATGAGATTTACTGGTGGCAAAGAGAGAGAGAGAGAGGAAGTCTTGGGCTATAAATCGGAAAGACTAAAATGATCATAAATTGACCGTTAGGTCCGGGACCTTTGAACGGTGGCGGTACTAGGCATTGCCAGTACACTGAGAATGTGCCCTTAGTGTATAGAATGTTTGGCAGTGATGAAAATGTTTGTGGTATATTGAAGGGTACTTAAGTGTACCTTCTTGTGATATACATATATGAATGCTATCCCTGAAGGGTAGGAATACTGCTGCCCCGGGAATGGGATAGGGTTGTTATAAATTGGTCAGCTAAAGCTGACTGTTACCTTGTATGCCACCTTCATGGTGGATTGTCCCTGTGTAGGTGCTGGAGAGCCGAGCGAGAAGTAGGGGGTTGAAGCCCTTGATGCTATGCCGACCCTTGAAGGCCAAGCGAAGGCTTTTATTGTTTTCATATATGGCTGGCATGCACACCGATGTTTGTAAACCACACTTTTGATGTATAACTGTAAGGACTTAAGGCCGTAACATTTTGCGTATTTTTTAAACATTCCTCAAATTTATATATAGTGGACATTCATGTGTACTTAAATTCAAAAGTTAACCCTTAAAGCTTCAGTTAGAATGTTCTGATTTAGGATTTATGTAGTTTTAATATTAATACGTAACTCCGCCGACTATCTATGAAATATGGCGTGTGGCCCCGACTGGAACCTCTGTTATATTCTATGTGATGGATGAAGGTGTTACAATTTTGGCATCAGCTTGTCTTGGTTTTTCTTCTACGAATTCGTGGTCGAATTCTTTTGAGTGGTGGCGAGCACGTGTTTGTGCTTACCGTTATAAAAAAATGAACTCAAGAATGTCCACTTAGGAATGAAAATACACATGTTTGAGGAACCTGCGCGTTCCTATTTATTGTTGTTTTACTTTTGAGTAGTCGCTAAATTGTGTATTTTACACATATATGTGACTAGAAGAGGTGCAGGGCAATCTGAACCCCAATGTTCTGTAGTGAGTGCGGCACCAGCTGAGGTGCCCACACCTCCTCCTTCTGCAGAAACTATATGCTTAGTTGCTGAGGCATTATACAAGGAGCTTTCCTCTGGAACCTACCGCCAAGCGATTGTAGCTAACGTCGGGTGGTAGCTTGATATAATTGGTCAAGGGGCTCGAGAAACTACCCCACTCAAGGAATTATTTTAGCTAGACGCTTGGGAAGCTATTGCCAAGAGATAGTGGTTACCGTGCCACGATAGCAACTCAACGATCATCGAGACAGTTTTGCGAGTTACTGACCTACCACCTGGCGCTAACTTCTACCATGGAGCGCTAGCTCTATGAAAAGGAAAAAATATTTGTTTTCAAATATTATTCCAAATGTTGGATCCCTAGTTGGATTTGGGCTAGGTTCACTAAGTTAGGATCATTTGACCCAACATGTATAGCCAGGGTCATGATTGTGTCCTAGAGTCTAGGCCATGTCCTTAGAGTCAGCACCACATGGACTAGACATCATCAGACTGCAAAAGGCTCAAGACTTAGAAAAAATTTCAAAGACTCAGGAAATGAGTTCGACGTTCGTCGAACTCAGGTCGACAAAAGCCGTGTTCATTATTGTTGGATCCCTAGTTGGATTTGGGCTAGCTTCACTAAGTTAGGATCATTTGACCCAACATGTATAGCCAGGGTCATGATTGTGTCCTAGAGTCTAGGCCATGTCCTTAGAGTCAGCACCACATGGACCATCCATCAATAGAATGCAAAAGGCTCAAGACTTAGAAAAAATTTCAGAGACTCAGGAAATGAGTTCGACATTTGTCGAACTTAGGTCGATGAAAGTCGTGCTCAACTCGACGATCTCAGAGAAAATTCTCTGAGCTGAGCTCGACGAACTTGGTTCTCAAGACGACGATTTATGGACACTATACTTCAACATTTCAAGTCCAGAAGTTCTCTGAACTCTGATCGACGAACTTAGTTCTCAGGTCGACGATCTCTGGATATTCTACTTCAACATCTTATTCTAGAAACATCCACGTATTTGAAGTCCAGCTTCACACTCCGGTCGACGAAGTCACCTTCTCAGCTCGACGAATTTAGACAATAGTTGGCAAGATTAATCAAGTAATAGTTAGAAGTTCTCAGCTCGACAAAACTAGTTCTCAGTTCGATGAACACAGTTCTGAGGTCGATGATTTCTGGACACATTACTTCAACATTCTTAAAGTCCAAAAAAAATGGAATTCTGTTATTAGATTGACGAATTCACATTCTCAGCTCGACAATCTTGATGCACAAAAATGGCAAGGCTCCAGAGTAAGCAGTTCTGTTCTTAGTTCGACGATCTTGGATCTTAGCTCGATGAACAACCACTATCTTGTCGACGAACTTGACTTCTCAGCTCGACGAACTTTGCACCCAGGTCGACAAACTCTGTGAAGAACCAGACTTGGTTATTTTCCTCCCTTTCCTTAATCTATTGCAACAATTCCTGAGTAATCAATGCTAAAATATTCTCTGAATATTACCGTTAGATGTAGCATTGATTATGGACTCCATCAGGATTATTGCTTGTCATTTTTCAATGGGACAGTTGGGCAAATCAATCAATACAAATATTCCCAAGGCTGTCAGCAATGAATCAAGAGAGGAATTCAAATTTCGAAATGAAATTTATGTGGAAAATATATTAAAAAAGGAATTTTTCCTTCTCTTCAACACAAGATAGGGCAATCATCAAAATCATCAGTCGACAAAAAACCAATATACACAAAAAGGGAGAAAGCCCTAGACCAGAAACATCAAAGCAATCTGAAGAAGAATAGCTAATCAAAATTAAGAGTCTTCTTATGTCTTCTTTCAGGATTCTTCAAAGGATAACAACTACAATATCTGTCAAGAAGTTCCTGGAGCTCATCTGGTCAAAGCAACAGTTTGAAGGCCTATCACCCTGCAGCAAAGCTCTAACTTCCTGAACCATTCTACATCTCAGGGGGAGCCTTTGCTAACATCGAGATCCACTTAAGTCTTCTTAGAGTGTATTTGAGAAAGAGAAGACAAAATCATTCTCTCACCCCCACAGTATAAAGGGTTCTTAACTCCCTTCAAAATTTATTCATGGTTGCAAGTCACCTGACCAAAAGACTTGAGGTTTCATTTTTGAGCACCAGATCAAAAGCTCATTGGTGTCAGACACCTGATCAAAAACCTGAGTGGATTCCACCAGGGTGGTAGAAGAGTGGATATACCCAGGTTTGAGAACCATTATAAATTCTTGCGTTGTCTGGTTGCACTTTCTTTTTGTTCTTATTGTGGCTATGCTAGTTAAGTTTTTGCTATGTCTGTGATAGGTAATCTATTTTCTGCAGCACCTATGGTAGATTAATTTAAATTAGGATTGTTAACTCTGAAGATTTTATTTACAACAAAATTTGTAAAGTTTTTAAGGATACTCTATTCACCCCCCTCCCCCCCCCCCCCTCTAGAGTATTTCATATCTAACCTTCACTTTCGCCAAATTTGGAGGACAGATGTTATAGCAAGAGAGCGAACCAACTGCCGAGTGCATGTCTTACCACTAGCGGTAGATTATGTTCACGAAGACGTATATAAATCCGCCTCAATTTTTGTCCTTATGACCTAAGATCAAAAAGGACAAATCCGTGCATTCCAGTGTTCGGTCGCCTCTCTGCATTCCGTTCCAATCATCTTTGTTGAAGGAAAAGAACTCTGCCTCCCTCCCGTTCTTGAACGAAGAACTTCGACGATCCATGGACTATATAGATTACGAAGAGAAGTCAGGTTGCAAGAACACGGATATCTCAAGCTCTGGCCGCAGATCCCGATACAGAGAAATAATGAAGAGGGAGACTTTAATCTTAGATTCTTTAAACCTTATTTTTGTAATCTTCTTTTCTGTTTATTCTTGTGGTGAGGAAAATCAACTGGTGAAGGTCGTCGGAATTTGGGAAGGATTCCGTGGGAAATCGTCTCAGGGTTTGGACGTCTAGATCGGGTGATCTAGCGAGGCTATAAGACTCTTCCTTTAGTGGTGGTGAAGAGTCCGCTCGAAGAACTTTCTTGGAGGGAAAAGGAGAGAGCCAACAGGTCCATGGAGCGTGTCGGTATAGAAAATAATATAGTGTTTCTTTCACACCTCCTTCGATCTCCGACATCACGGGGATCACGATTTTGTAATTGTTAAGAACTTATTTATGTTTCCAGTTTAATAAAGTTAGTTCCTGTGTTTATATTCATCTGTGTGGTGTATGATCAAATTCTCTCTAGTATGCGTAGTTCTCCAATGGGTGATTTTCCACAGGAAAACGAGTTCTGTAACTTACCACCACATGTTAGGGATCTAACTCCCCGCGGTAGCTTCCTTCACTTGTTTTCTGGACCAAATGGTGGTTGGCTCTACAGATGAAAGGAAAGACAGAAGATCCAACCTCATATCACAATATGAGAATTTCAAGAAGGAGGAAGCTGAATCAGTTGCAGACATGTACAATAGGCTGAGATCAATCATCAATGAGCTAAAGACATTGGACAAGGACATCACCCTCACTAAGGTGAATGACAAGATCCTCATGTGCTTCCCAAGCTCATTGGATTCAAGGATCTGGCCCATCAAGGATGCCAGGAGCCTAAATGAGATTTCCACTGAATCTCTTTTAGGAAAACTAAAGTCCTATGAGCGGCTCATCAAATCCAGAGAAGAAGCTGAGCAGAGAACACCTCCACCATCAAGAAAGGAGCACATCATTTCATTTAAGGCTGCTGATGAGACAGACACTCCAACAATCAATGAAGAGTTGATGAGTCTATTTGCCAAAAGATTCTACAAAATGGCAAAAAACAACTTCAGAAGAAAGTCATCCAGGCAGGATGACAAGCCAAGGTATGACAAAACCACCACTAAAGAAGTGGTTTGCTTTGGCTGTAGGAAACCTGGACACTTCCTCTCAGAATGTCCAGAAAATCAGAAGAAGGAGAAGAGAAGAGAAAAGGAGTCTAGAAGATAGCAAAGCAGCAGGCCTTCCTCCAGCAAATATAAAAAGAAGGAGAAAGGCTTTGTAGCTGAAAGCTGGAGTGAAACAGAAGATGAATCCTCATCTTCCAGCTCTAGTGAAGAAGAAGAAGAGGCCATGGCCAAAGAAGTGTGCCTCATGGCCATTGATGCCTCCAGAAGCCAGTCAGATGAAGATGCATCTAACAGTGAAGAAGCCTCAGAAACAGAAGCTGATCAGTACTCTTATCCTTTGGTTATACTTCTGATGCTTTTAAAATTGAGTTTAAAATAATGTGCATTGACCTAATAAATTCAGAAATGGAAATCAGGGTCTTTAGGGAAAAATTATCAAATCAGGAAAACATCATCTCTGAAAACATCAAGTTAAAAGAAGAACTAATATCAGCCAATAAACAAATTGATTCTTTAAAAACTGAGCTATGTGAGGCCAAACAACTTGAGGAATCTCTCAATGGGAGAAGACTCAAGCTGATGGACATTACAAGCACTATTAATGCCAGATTAAATGACAAGCTGGGCTTGGGTGCATCATCAAGTTTGCCACCCATTCTCAAGAAGAATATTTTATCCACACCCATTAAATTTGTTTCTGCTAAAGGGAAAGAAATAATGACCAACAAACAAACCACAGAACAAATGCCTAACTCAAAAAGTCAAAATGACATAAATCATAAAACCTTACGTAAAAACAAAGTTCAGCAGATTTTGTCGAACTCAGATTGACGAAATGTGGCCAGTTTATCGAACTCTAGTCGACGAACTCTGAACGCAGAGTTTAACTATAATTATTCGTCTTACTACGATCGACGAACTTTGTATGGTTCGTCGAGCAGAGATCGACGATCATGGGGCACAAAAAATGACTATGTTCATTCTCTGGGCAGAGATCGACGATCTCATCCCAATTCGTCGAACTCTGGTCGACGAACTCACATCATTTCGTCGAACCCAGAAAGACTTAACAAAAATTATAACCATAATAGCCTCTCTATTAAATCTAGAAAATCATTTAATCCATTAGCTCATTGGATAATTCCACCTAGAAGATATCATCCATTAGGATACAAATCTCAACCAGAATTTTCTGTGATATCTAGTTTTTCATATCAGCCATATAAAGGACCCAAGGTAACCTGGGTCAAGAACAACTAATTATTTTCATTGCAAGAAAAGGGATGTCTAGTGATTAATCAAACATGGTACCTGGACAGTGGATGCTCCAAGCACATGACTGGCAGCAAGGACAATTTAATCAATTAGATGTCCAAGCTGGGACCAAAGATAATCTTTGGTGATTCAAAATGTGGCCAGTCTGAAGGCTATGTAGAAGTAAGGATTGGAGCAGTCACATTCAAGAAAGTCACCTATGTAAGTCGTCTCAAGCATAACCTCATCTCAATAAGTCAATTATGTGATGAAGTTATCAGGTATATTTCAACTCAAAAACTTGTATTATTTCTAATAAAGAAAAACAAAATGTTTTAATTGGAAATAGATAAGGAAACATTTATTTGGTTGATTTCTATTCTGCCAATTCAGATCTTTGTTTGTTTAATATAGTTTGCAATCAAAATGAATTATGGCATAAAAGGCTTGGACATGTAAACATGAGAAACATTGCTAGGCTATCAAAATACAGTCTTGTAAGAGGTTTATCTTCTGGTCTCTACAAGAAGGAAGGCCTTTGCAGGGTTTGTCAACTAGGCAAGCAAACTAAATCTAGCTTTAAATAAATAAATAAAAGTGATTCACCTAGGATTTTTTATTTGCTACACATGGATCTCTTTGGACCCATTGCTGTAGAAAGCCTATGAGGGAAATCCTATACTTTAGTTATTGTAGATGACTTCTCAAGGTTCACTTGGGTGTTTTTTCTGAGATCTAAGTCAGATACCTTTAAAGTTCTTACAGATTTTCTCAGGACCATACAGATTGAGTACTCTACTATCGTTGCATTGATTAGAAGTGATCATGGTACAAATTTTGAGTCTCTTCTTATGCATGAGTTCTGTGAGAAGTAAGGTATCACACACTGCTTCTTAGCTCCTAGAACTCCCCAACAAAATGGGGTAGCTGAAAGGAAAAATAGGACCCTAATTGAAGCTGCGTGCACATTACATAGAGATGCTTACATGCCCCTATACTTTTGGGCAGAGGCTGTAAGCATGGAAAATTATGTACTAAACAGAAGCTTGATACATGTTGGGTATATTGGAAAATGTGTACCAGATTTGAAGAAGCCTCGCCTTACTCAATGATATGCATCAAGGTGTATTTAATGTTGTTTTGAGTTTATATGTGCAGGTTAAGTAAATGCAGGAATGCAGACAAATTTCTAAGTCCATGTGTCGACACCAGGAGAAGCTGTGTCGACACTTATGAAGGCTTGTGTCGACACTGGAGAAAAGCTGTGTCGACACTTGGAGCTAATTGTGTCGACACTTGGAAAGGCTGTGTCGACACCTGAAGAAACTAAGTCGACATACAGAGGCAGAGTCGACTCACAGAGAAGTTTAGTTGACATCAGCAGTGTCGACATGCAGAGGCAGTGTCGACACACAGTGAAGCATTGTCGACATTAACTGTGTCGACACCAAGAGGCAGTGTCGACACACAGAAATACTTAGTCGACATCAACTGTGTTGACACCAAGAGGCAGTGTCGACACACAGAAGACTTTGTCAACATCAACTGTGTCGACACACAGGACTTGTGTCGACACACAGCAGAATTTCAACTAAATTATAAAGAAGAAGAAATTGTGTCTACACACAGAATCAGTGTCGACACATTCAACAGAAGGTTGTGTCAAGAAGTATTAACAACAACAAAGGATATGTGTCGACACCACCAAGGCTTGTGTCGACACTTAGTTCACTTGTGTTGACACTTAGTCTACTTGTGTCGACACATGATGAAGATCAGTCTCGACACTTTCAGACA
The DNA here is from genome assembly GCA_039583875.1 of Platanthera guangdongensis. NCBI lineage: Eukaryota > Viridiplantae > Streptophyta > Magnoliopsida > Asparagales > Orchidaceae > Platanthera > Platanthera guangdongensis. The sequence goes on along the minus strand of CM077152.1, from coordinate 120,636,547 downwards.
GAGACAGTATTTCAAGAAGTGACTGGATGACTTGACAGCTGCCATTTCCAACCGGTCTACTGCAACTGTCAGAGCTGTCAGAAGGTTGTTAGAAACCGGATCAGCCGGTTACCATGGAGAATTTCTATATAAAGGCATTCTCCTTCAACAAAAAAACCACTGAGAAAAAGATAACTAAAGAACAGTTACAAAAGAAGATAGAAGAAGATTTTCTTCAGAAAATCTAAGAAGAAGGAGAGAGAGAGCTCCGTCTACTCAAGTGCAGTTGCTGAACCAGGCTGCCAAAAAAGATTCAGATTAAGATCTGAATCTCAAGTCAGAAGCTGATTGAAGATCAACTTCACAGGAGATTCAACCCTACTAAGTTTAGATTCAAGAAGCTTTGAAGAAAGCTAAGAGAGGTTGTTCTCTGCTATCAGATTCTTCCAAGAACTGATCAAGAAGTCATCCATCCCTTCTCTCTCTATCTGGGTGGTGGTTAATTACTTTATTAAATCAAATTTCTGTAGGATCTTTATAGATCTGAGTTGTAAGCCTGTGTTATAAAGGCTGAGTGTAGGAGAATATTTTCCCTGAGTGGTAGGCCTTGTTGAAAGCTGAGGTAGGGCTGTGAGCCTGAGTTGTAGGAGATTGATATCTCTGAGTTGTAGGCCTTGTGTAGGCTAAGGTAGGGCTGTGTGCCTGAGCTGTAGGAGTGTGGACTCACTCTGAGTTGTAGGAGCCCTATTGGGGTTCTGAGATACTGTAAGATCTGAGGATCTGAGGTGAAGAGAAGAAGTTAGGCCGAATCTAGCACACTGCTAGATAGGCGAAGGGGGAAAGTGGATGTACCCAGACCTTGGGGAACCACTATAAAAATCTGTGTGCAATCTGTGTTGTGATAATTCTGTGAATCTGTGTTGTGTTAGCTATAGAATCATCTGTTGTTAAGTAAATAATTGAATAGATTTGATGCCTTAAAAAGAAAAAGGAATTACACCTATTCACCCCTCCCCCTCTAGGTAGTTAGGCACTAATTCTTTCAAGTGCTATCAGAGGGAGGTTACTCAAAGAAGGACTTAACAGTCTGAGTTAGATCCTTAAGGCAGATTCAAGATCAAGAAAATGGGTTCAGGAGAAAATCATAAGGAACTAGGTTCTATGAAATTACCCAAATGCAGAAAGGAGATATTTGGCATCTGGAAAGAAAGGGTCAGGCTGTTTATGGAGGCTTCTGATCCAAGGATCTACATTACAGTAAAGGAATGTCCTTATATTCTATGAAGATTTCACTTCTAGATGCAAACTAAAGAATTCCCAAAGATTTTTTAGAGAAGATCATCCTGGCAACTATGGATAAAAGAGCCCAGAATATCATAGTAAGTGTCATAGATGATGCAACTTTTCAAAATTTGGTTCACTGCAAGACCTCCAAGGAAATGTGGGATACTTTGATAGTCTACATGGAGGGTTCTGAAGAAGTCAGACAACATAGAAAGTCTATGCTGAACCAAGAATATGAGAGTTTCAGACAAGGAAAGTCTGACAGTATAACTGGGTGTTATAAAAAGTTCTATAGAATAGTAAATGAGCTGATGTCCTATGGAAGAATCTTCAGTACATATGAACTGAATGATAAATTCCTAAGATCCTTAACAAAGGATTGGGACACTAAGATTTGTGTCATTAGGGAAGTGGCCAAACTTGCAGATATCTCACCTCCAACTTTGTTTGGAAAATTGTTGTCATATGAGATGCAGTTGATGCCTAGGAAAGAGGAAGAGAAAAGTGCAAAAGGGGAGCATAGAGAAAAGTCTGTGGCCTTCAAGGTTGAAGCCACTAGGAAGAATAGGAGGATGTCTCCATCACCTCCTAAGATAGTTGCTGAAATTACTTCAGATAATTCAGACAACCAAAGTTCAGACACAGTGACTCAGATGAAAACTTTGCAGCATTTACAAGACAATTTCAGAGATTCCTGAAGAAGTAGTAGTGGAAGTCTAAGCCTTCCACATCTCAGCCTAAGGATGATTATTATCAAAAGAGGAGGGACAAGAGCAGGTCTAAGCCAAGCAAATCTACAACATCAAAGATAGTTTGCTACTGTTGTAATAGGCCTGGACATGTTGTGGCTTAGTGTCCAGACAAAAGAAAAGAATCTACTGATAAAAAGAAGATTCAACATCAGAGCAAGAAGGAGAAATCCTTTGTTGCTAAGAAGGAGAAGAGCTTGACAGACCAATCATCTTCAGAGTCAGAATCTGAAACTGAGGCATACATTGGTCTATATGTAGCAGATGAAGAAGAAGAGTTTCTGCAAGTGCTGAACTCTATCTATGAACAAGAAGACCATCAGTGCAAGGGACTGATGGCCGTGTCAGAAGAAGACAAGTGCTAGGATCAGCCCGGTCCTAGTAAGGTACAATGTTTTTCTAGAAATTCAGATTGTAGTACTGGGTCAGAGTTAGCAACATCTGCATCAAGTGATGTGGATGGGTCTGAGTCTGAAGGTGATATTCATCAGCTGATAGATGAATATGGGGACTTGTTGCAGGCACTAAAGAAAAGCAAAACCTGGCCAAAACTCTGGCTAAGGAAATTGCAGATCTTAAGATGGCTGCATCTGATTCAGAGAAGATGCTGGATCAAAACTTGAATGAGATAGCCAGACAGAAAAACATTACTGTTACTCAGATTGGTACTATCACATTTAAAAATGATCAGATTAAAAGTCTGGTGAATAGACTTCAGAAAGAAAAGGAGATTGTAGCTAGTTTTTCTAAACCAAAATCTGTATTACCCTTGATTGATGAGTTTGTGTCTTAAAAGGGTAAGGCTGGGTTAGGGTTTAAGAAACCTGCATGGAATGCTAAGTTCAATTCGAAAGGCAAAGCCCCAGCACAAAACAAGAAACCTGCTATAAACAATTCAGCTAAAGTTGTACCTAAACAAATGTTTAACAAGTTTGAGTGTTGGTGTTGTAGCAAGGTATGCCACTTTGCCTTAGACTGTTGGAACAATACTAGTGTCAAGGAGAGTAGCAGTCTGCCTGTTAGAAAAGCTGCAGGCAGATTTGTTAAATTTCAGGCTAACATGAACCAAGGACCCAAAACTCATTTAGGTTCTAAGGTTAAGTAATTCTTTATTACAGGTGAGTCCAAGTTGCCATGCCCCTATATGGTACTTGGACAATGGATGTTCCAGGCACATGACTGGAACAAGGGGGTTGCTGAAGGACTACTCACCTATCATGAATGGGCCTAAAGTAACCTTTGGTGGTTCTGAAAAAGGAATCATCATAGGATTTGGTAATATTTCTAATAACCAGATTACTATCTCTCAAGTAGCCTATGTGAAGGGTTTGAAACACTACCTTATAAGGATAAGTCAGTTGAGTGATTTAGGATATGACATTTCATTTATTAAGAATGGATGTCATATCAAAAGGTCAAGTGATCAAAAGGTCATATTGACAGGATATAGAAAAAGAAATGTGTACTGTCTTAACTTTGAGTGTGAGAACAATGTTTCTCCTATTTGTCTTGTAGCTGATGAGAAAGCCTCTCATTGTGTTAAATGGCACAAGAGGCTGGCCCATCTTAACTACAAGACTATTGGCCAACTCTTTAGCAAAGAGTTAGTGAGGAATGGTCCTCAAGTTAAGTGTATAAAGGATGTGATATGCTCAGCTTGTCAAAAAGGCAAGCAGACCAAATCCTCCTTTCATAGCCTTGAAACCAAGGATTCAGTGAGGTGTCTATACCTCTTGCATATGTATCTATTTGGTCCTATGCCAGTTCATAGTATAGGTAGAAAGGTCTACACTTTTGTGGTGGTAGATGACTATTCTAGATATTCATGGGTGTTCTTTCTGAGACAAAAGTCTGAAACCCCAAGTGTTTTATATAGTTTTGTCAAACAAATTCAGAATGAGCTGGACAGTACAGTGGTCAAAACCAGAAGTGACCATGGCACTGAATTTCAATCTGAGAGTATGACAAGACTGTGTGAAGAATTTGGGATTTTTCATGAATTCTCCTCACCTAGAACACCGCAGCAAAATGGTATTGCTGAAAGGAAGAATAGAACACTGATTGAGGCTGGTAGAACTTTATTGAGTGACACTTCTCTCCCAGAATATTTCTGGGCTGAGGCAGTAAACACTGCATGTCATGTGATCAATAGGGCTTCTATCACCAAAGCCACAAAAAGACTCCGTAAGAGATTATGAAGGGCAGAAAACCAAACTTGTCCTATTTTAGGATCTTTGGTTGCAAGTGTTATGTCCTTAACTATGGAAAGTCTTATCTAACTAAGTTTGCTGCCAAATCTCAAGATGGGATATTTGTTGGGTACAACAACAATAGTAAGGCTTATAGGGTCTACAACTTGATTACTCAAGTTGTAGAAGAGTCTGTACATGTTGTCTTTGATGAAACAAGACTGATTAATTTTGAGTTGTCAAGTAGTTCTTGCAGTTCAACAGGTATAAATGAGAGAATGGACAAGCTTACCATTGTAGAAGATTCAACTGCAAATCAGGAAGTGGAAAATGGTGGCTGCTTTCCAGGGGGAGTACAAGACTCTCCAGATGCTGATGAAAACCAAGAGGTGCAGCATAATGAAGAGGATGGAGGTGTTCAACCTGAAGATAGACTACCTCCAGCTAATAGACACTTAAAGGATCATCCAGCAAATCAGATAATTGGTGATCCAAGACAAGGACTACAAATAAGGAGCAGGAGTCTGAACACAGTCCTTTGCTTTAGCTTCTTATCACAAGTAGAACCCATGAAATTTGAAGAAGCTGTTCTAGACCCACATTGATTGATGCCATGCAAGAGGAGCTGAATCAGTTCAGAAGGTGCAAGGTCTGGAAATTAGTTACTAAACCAAAAGACCACAACATCATTGGAACAAAGTGGATCTTTAGGAATAAACTGGATGAGAATGGGATCATTGTGAAGAACAAAGCAATACTTGTTGCAAAAGGATACAGGCAGGAAGAGGGTATTGATTTTGATCAAACCTTTGCCTCAGTAGCAAGACTGGAAGCAATTAGGATGTTTCTTGCTTATGCAATATATCAAGGCTTTAAGGAATTCCAAATGGATGTAAAATCAGCATTCTTAAATGGAAATCTAAAAGAAGAAGAATATGTAGAGAAGCCCTCAGGTTTTGTTGATCCTCTCAAACCTGATTATGTTTATAGACTTAGGAAAGCTTTGTATGGGTTGAAACAAGCCACAAGGGCTTGGTATGAAACCCTGTCTAGTTTCCTCATTGAGAACAAATTCTCAAGGGGGGAAATAGACAAGACGCTATTCCTAAGGGAATCCAAAGGAAAGATAATCCTAGTCCAAAAATATGTTGATGGCATAATATTTGGTTCTACTGAAAGTAACCTTTGTAGGAAGTTTGCAAAACTTATGCAAGGAAAATTTGAAATGATCAGTATGGGAGAACTTAAGTTCTTCATGGGTCTCCAAGTAAGACAGACTGAAGATGGCTTGTCCATATCCCAGTCTAAGTTCACCCTAGAGTTAATAAAGAAGTATGGTATGGAATCATCCACTACCATGAGAACTCCAATGGGGACAAGTGTATCTCTTAGCAAAGATGATGCAGGGAAACCTGTAGATGAAACTTTGTACAGAGGGAAAGGTGGCTCCCTTCTGTATCTGACTGCTAGTAGACCAGATATCATGTATGCTACATGTGTCTGTGCTAGGTACCAATCCTGCCCTAAAGAATCTCATCTGACTGCAGTCAAAATGATTTTGAGATATCTTAAGGGCACACCTAATCTAGGCCTTCGGTACCATAGGAATGGTGATTTTCTACTGACAGGCTATTCAGATGCAGACTTTGCATGTTGCAAAGAAGATAGAAAAAGTACTACAGGCACCTGCCAATTTCTAGGAGGAAGATTGGTGTCTTGGGGCAGTAAGAAGCAGACTAGTGTGGCAATTTTCATAGCTGAGTCTGAATATGTGGCAGCAGGGAGTTGCTGTGCACAGCTGTTGTGGATTCAGCACCAACTAGAAGACTATGGTATACAGGTAAGTAGAACACCTTTGCTTTGTGATTCTACAAGTGTTATTTCTATTGCTAATAATCTTGTTTCACATAGTAGGACTAAGCATATAGAAATTAGAATCCATTTTCTTAGAGAACATGTAGAGAAAGAGGACATCTCACTAGAATTTGTCAAAACAGATTATCAAATTGCAGATATGATTACTAAGCCTCTAGATGAAACTAAATTCAATAAGATTAAAATTGAATTAGGACTGTTGAACATAGATTAGTTTAACAAAATTGGCTAAGTAAAATTGTGTCGACACAAGGAGTTTTCTGTGTCGACACATAGAAGTGGTGCCAACATTCCAGGAAAATGATGTCGACACATCTAGAAAATTAGTGTCGACACTTCAGAGAAATAGTGTCAACACATCCAGGAGTGGTGTCGACACATCCAGAGATGGTGTCGACACTTAGGTTCAACACAGATTTCGTCGAGTGGAGTATCGACTAATCGTCGAGCGCAAAAGTATAAGTGTCGACACATAGAAGTCAACACTTATGTCGAGACATTAGAAGTCTATGTGGACACTTTTCAATAGTGTTGACACATTTAGAGGATTATGACGTGACTTTTCACCTTCATTTTTATAAAGGTATAAATAGGTCAACAACATTGTCTGTCGACACGCTCTCCATAGTTTCGAGACCAAAACTTTGTGTCGACAAATTGTCTCATCTAAATTCATGATTTCTCTCAACCCTAATGGTGCCCAAGCTTGAATACAATGTCAATGAAGGATATGAGCTGGTACGCAATGACTTTGACCATGCGGAACCTGAAATTAAAGCTGTTGTAACCCTAATTGCTGAGAATGGGTTGGAGTTTCTAGTTTCTGAACCAACAAAGATTTGGAAGAAAGAAAAACTAGAATTCTTTGGTGCTGCTACCCAAGATCAAACTGGACTCAAAATTAGATCCACAGTCCATGGAGTAAAGGTGAAAATCACCCAGAAGAGTTTAAGGAAAGTTCTTCACCTGCCAAGAACACAAGAAGAAGAAGATGTACATGCATCTAAGCTAAGGGAAGCACTTCAATGGTGTGGACTAAATTCCACCATGAAGATTGGCTCAGCTTTGAACAGGAAAGACATGAATATGCAAGGAAAGTTCTTGTTTGAAGTAGTTGGCAAATTGATTCTGTGTAAGCCAGGGGGCATGATAGGATATCAGCCCATATATTCAGTTTAATGACCAGAATTATATATAGATTAAACACTGATTGGTCAGTAGTAATATTTGAGAAGATTAAGGAAAGCATTAAGAAACCAAATCTGGGAAGTATTATGAGTCTCTACTTGTCTGGAATAATTCCTTAAGTAATGACACAGGCTGCTGGATCCAAGATTAATCATATGAGGAGGATGGACATCAGGATTATCTCAAGATGGGATAGGGTCCTAACTAAGGACATGCCTGATGAGGAAAGGCATGAGGTTCCTGAGAAATCTACAGCCCAAGAAATTCCTGCATAAGACTCTACAGATGGTGCACAAGTGCAGGGGGAGCCTCATATTGAGGAAGAGCCAACTCACTTGGAAAGTGAAATGGCAACACAGAATATACTTGAGGTAATTCATGAGATGAATCAATCAATTCTTAATGATAAGGATGAAACTCTAACTGAATCTTTTATTGATGTTGATCAACCAACTCAACTAAGCAGTCAAGCACAAGATGTTATCTTGGAGGATGCATCTGTTGCAGCTGAAGCTCCAGAGATAAGAGTATCACTAGTCCGTACTCAACAAGAGTTCACTCTTGAAGAGTTATTTCCAGATATGGTACACACTGAATTTGAGGGGGAGAAAGTAGATTTTGAGGGGGAGCAAGTTAACCTTGAGGAGGAGCAAGTAAGGTCTCAGAGGGAGAACCCAAGAACTGAGGAGCAGCAAGGGACTCAGGGGGAGCTACCAAGGACTGAAAAGGAATTGCCTTCTAGTCCTAAAGATAGAGTTGATATAGCTAGTTCCACAGCATCTGAGGATGAAGAAGCTACAAGAGCTAAGAAGAGGAAGCTAATGGTCTTTAAAAGGAGAAGCCAAAGCTACAAGAAGGCACTACAAACTGTTGCTCCACAATCTTCCCCAACAGCTGATTATAGCTCCTTATTAATCTCACTGCAAGTAAAGCTAGATGAGCAAAGGATTGCAATGGAGAAATATATGGATGAGACCCACAAAGATCTGCAATTCTCTTTGGCTCAGGATATAAAGTCAATAAGATTTGAAGTTAATCAGCATAAGAAGAAGATGAATGATTGCTTTCACAAAGGAGTAAATGCTGTGATTTTCCTAGCCACACATCAAGAGAAAATCAAGACTCAAGTTGATGATATAGCTCTTAAACAAGGCTATGTTCTAGAAAATCAGATTAGAATGAATGCAAATCTAACAGAATCACATAATGTGATTGTTACAGAACTGAAGAATGTTGTACCTACCCCAACTGAGGCAAAGACTAATGCCAAGGCAGAGTTTGATAAGCAATTACAGGAAGGCTTAGCTGCTGTTCAAACAGCTATTACAGATTCTCAAAAGACTATTTCTGCACAGCTACTGAAGTTGAAGTCTTTTTATAAAGATGGTGTAAATTTTCTGGATGAACAAATAAGATTTCAAAAGGATGACCTTAGAGATCATGTTGCCAGAGAAGTCATAAAGGGGGAGAGAGTATTAGTCAAAGCTAGCTCTGACCATGCTAAATGGATATCTAATAGCATCAGAGCCACACTTGGATATCCACCCCTCTGTGATGATGACAATGTGGCTGAGTCTGGTATACAACCTGCTTACTTAGAAGGGGTTCAAGCTGAAGTTTCTCAAGTTATCTATCTTCCAATTGATTTTGAGATGATTCACCAAGAAGTACAGTCTATGTACAGCCCTCCAGAATGTGCTCAAAATATTATCTTTGAGAAAGTAGACAAGCCAGTGTCAGAGGCAGTTTTGCAAGAGCAAGAAGCTCTATTGTCTAAGAAAAAATTCAGAGAACAGGCTGAGTTGAAGCCTGATTTTGAACAGTGGAGTCCTACTTCTAGGAACATTATACTGACTGCTTGGAAAGCTGTAAAGGATAAGACCCATGATAGGGGTAAATGGTACTCTGCACAACAATGGCAAAAGTATGAAGCCAGGCAAGAAACCATAGTTCAATATAGAAGAAAGGTAAAACTAGGGAAGCTACCTCCTAATGCTCATGAGCCTAGCAAATATTTCCCTATGACTTTTCATTATTTTGAAAGGCAAAGACTAAGGGCTGAAGAGCAAAAGAAGAAAGATCTTAAGGGCAAGAAGCCAGCTGATGATACTGATGCTCCTGTACAAGCCTAGATCCAAACAGGCAAAGACATTGTCATCAAGGAGCCAGAGCAGCCTTAGAATAGATTTACTTGATTTTATAACATTGTAAATCTTAGTGTTTAAAATCTATGTAAATCTTTTATTAAAGAAACTTTTGAAGTTGAAGCAAAACATGATTAATGCTTATTCTGTTACAATTATTATTCTGTGATGATTGTTTACATATGTTTTGTTTAGTAGTTACCCTATCATATAATATTTTTATACATCATAATGTGTATTTGTTATGAATGGTGTATATCATTGACTAAGGGTTATGACTTCTCCAAATAGGGGGAGATTGTTGGGTACATTGGAAAATGTGTACCAGATTTGAAGAAGCATCACCTTACTCAATGATATGCATCAAGGTGTATTTGATGTTGTTTTGAGTTTATATGTGCAGGTTAAGTAAATGCAGGAATGCAGAAAAATTTCTAAGTCCATGTGTCGACACCAGGAGAAGCTGTGTCGACACTTATGAAGGCTTGTGTCGACACTGGAGAAAAGCTGTGTCGACACTTGGAGCTAATTGTGTCGACACTTGGAAAGGCTGTGTCGACACCTGAAGAAACTAAGTCGACATACAGAGGCAGAGTCGACTCACAGAGAAGTTTAGTCGACATCAGCAGTGTCGACATGCAGAGGCAGTGTCGACACACAGTGAAGCATTGTCGACATCAACTATGTCGACACCAAGAGGCAGTGTCGACACACAGAAATACTTAGTCGACATCAACTGTGTCGACACCAAGAGGCAGTATCGACACACAGAAGACTTTGTCGACATCAACTGTGTCGACACACAGGACTTGTGTCGACACAACAAAATTTTAACTAAGTTATAAAGAAGAAGTAATTGTGTCTACACACAGAATCAGTGTCGACACATTCAACAGAAGGTTGTGTCAAGAAGTATTAACAACAACAAAGGAGATGTGTAGACACCACCAAGGCTTGTGTCGACACTTAGTTCACTTGTGTCGACACTTAGTCTACTTATGTCGACACATGATGAAGATCAGTCTCGACACTTTCAGACAGAAACAGTATTTCAAGAAGTGACCAGATGACTTGACTGCTGCCATTTCCAACCATTCTACTGCAACTGTCAGAGCTGTTAGAAGGTTGTTAGAAACCGGATCAGCCGGTTACCATGGATAATGTCTATATAATGGCATTCTCCTTCAACAGAAAAACCACTGAGAAAAAGATAACTAAAGAACAGTTACAAAAGAAGATAGAAGAAGATTTTCTTCAGAAAATCTAAGAAGAAGTAGAGAGAGAGCTCCGTCTACTCAAGTGTAGTTGCTGAACCAGGCTGCCAAGAAAGATTCAGATTGAGATCTGAATCTCAAGTCAGAAGCTGATTGAAGATCAACTTCACAGGAGATTCAACTCTACTGAGTTCAGATTCAAGAAGCTTTGAAGAAAGCTAAGAGAGGTTGTTCTCTGCTATCAGATTCGTCCAAAAACTGATCAAGAAGTCATCCATCCCTTCTCTCTCTATCTGGGTGGTGGTTAATTACTTTATTAAATCAAATTTCCGTGGGATCTTTATAGATCTGAGTTGTAAGCCTGTGTTATAAAGGCTGAGTGTAGGAGAATATTTTCTCTGAGTGGTAGGCCTTGTTGAAGGCTGAGGTAGGGCTGTGAGCCTGAGTTGTAGGAGATTGATATCTCTAAGTTTTAGGCCTTGTGTAGGCTAAGGTAGGGCTGTGTGCCTGAGCTGTAGGAGTGTGGACTCACTCTGAGTTGTAGGAGCCCTGTTGGGGTTCTAAGCTACTGTAATATCTGAGGAACTGAGGTGAAGAGAAGAAGTTAGGCCGAATCTAGCACACTGCTAGATAGGCGAAGGGGGAAAGTGGATGTACCCAGACATTGGGGAACCACTATAAAAATCTTTGTGCAATCTGTGTTGTGATAACTCTGTGAATCTATGTTGTGTTAGCTATAGAATCATCTGTTGTTAAGTAAATAATTGAATAGATTTGCTGCCTTAAAAAGAAAAAGGAATTACACCTATTCACCCCACCCCTCTAGGTGGTTAGGCACTAATTCTTTCAAGTGGTATCAGAGGGAGGTTACTCAAAGAAGGACTTAACAGTCTAAGTTAGATCCTTAAGGCAGATTCAAGATCAAGAAAATGGGTTCAGGAGAAAATCATAAGTAACTAGGTTCTATTAATCTACCCATATGCAGAAAGGAGATATTTGGCATTTGAAAAGAAAGGGTCAGGCTGTTTATGGAGGCTTCTGATCCAAGGATCTACATTACAGTAAAGAAAGGTCCTTATATTCCTATGAAGATTTCAGTTTTAGATGCAAAACAAAGAATTTCCAAAGATTTTTCAGAGATGACTAAAGATGAGATCATCCTGGTAACTATGGATAAAAGAGCCCAGAATATCATAGTAAGTGCCATAGATGATGCAATTTTTCAAAATTTGATTCACTGCAAGACCTCCAAGGAAATGTGGGATACTTTGATAGTCTACATGGAGGGTTCTGAAGAAGTCAGACAAGATAGAAAGTCTATACTAAACCAAGAATATGAGAGTTTCAGACAAGGAAAGTCTGACAGTATAACTGAGTGTTATAAAAATTTCTATAGAATAGTAAATGAGTTGATGTCCTATGGAAGAATCTTCAGTACATATGAACTGAATGATAAATTCCTAAGATCCTTAACAAAGGATTGAGACACTAAGATTTGTGTCATTAGGGAAGTGGCCAAACTTGCAGATATCTCACCTCCAACTTTGTTTGGAAAATTGCTGTCATATGAGATGCAGTTGATGGCTAGGAAAGATGAAGAGAAAAGTGCAAAAGGGGAGCATAGAGAAAATTCTGTGGCCTTTAAGGTTGAAGCCACTAGGAAGAATAGGAGGATGTCTCCATTCCTAAAGAAGAAGCAGTGGAAGTCTATGCCTTCCACATCTCAGCCTAAGGATGATTATTATCAAAAGAGGAAGTCATCTAGGAAGGACAAGAGCAGGTCTAAGCCAAGCAAATCTACAACATCAAAGATAGTTTGCTACAGCTGTAATAGGCATGGACATGTTGTGGGTGAGTGTCCAGATAAAAGAAAAGAATCTACTGATAAAAAGAAGATTCAACATCAGAGCAAGAAGGAGAAATCCTTTGTTGCTAAGAAGGAGAAGAGCTTGACAGACCAATCATCTTCAGAGTCAGAATCTGAAGTTGAGGCATACATTGGTCTATATGCAGCAGAAGAAGAAGAAGAGTTTCTGCAAGTGCCGAACTCTATCTATGAACAAGAAGACCATCAGTGCAAGGGATTGATGGCTGTGTCAGAAGAAGACAAGTGCTAGGATCAGCCTAGTCCTAGTAAGGTACAATGTTTTTCTAGAAATTCAGATTGTAGTACTGGGTCAGAGTTGGCAACATCTACATCAAGTGATGTGGATGGGTCTGAGTCTGAAGGTGATATTCATCAGCTGATAGATGAATATGGGGACTTGTTGCAGGCACTAAAGAAAAGCAAAGACCTGGCCAAAACTCTGGCTAAGGAAATTACAGATCTTAAGATGGCTGCATCTGATTCATAGAAGATGCTGGATCAAAAGTTGAATGAGATAGCAAGACTAAAAAACATTACTGTTATTCAGATGGATACTATCACATTTAAAAATGATCAGATTAAAAGTCTGGAGAATAGACTTCAGAAAGAAAAGGAGATTGTAGTTAGTTTTTCTAAACCAAAATCTATATTACCCTTGATTGATGAGTTTGTGTCTTAAAAGGGTAAGGTTGGGTTAGGGTTTAAGAAAACTGCATGGACTGCTAAGTTCAATTCGAAATGCAAAGCCCCAGCTCAAAACAAGAAACCTGATGTAAACAATTTAGCTAAGGTTGTACCTAAACAAAGGTATAACAAGTTTGAGTGTTGGTGTTGTGGCAAGGTAGGCCACTTTACATTAGACTGTTGGCACAATACTAGTGTCAAGGAGAGTAGCAGTCTGCTTGTTAGAAAAGCTGCAGGCAAATTTGTTAAATTTCAGGCTAACATGAACCAAGGACCCAAAACTCATTTGGGTTCTAAGGTTAAGTAATTCTTTATTACAGGTGAGTCCAAGTTGCCATGCCCCTATATGGTACTTGGACAGTGGATGTTCCAGGCACATGACTAGAACAAGGGAGTTGCTGAAGGACTACTCACCTATCATGAATATGCCTAAAGTAACCTTTGGTGGTTCTGAAAAAGGAATCATCAAAGGATTTGGTAACATTTCTAATAACCAGAATACTATCTCTCAAGTAGCCTATGTGAAGGGTTTGAAACGCAACCTTATAAGCATAAGTCAGTTGAGTGATTTAGGATATGACATTTCATTTATTAAGAATGGATGTCATATCAAAAGGTCAAGTGATCAAAAGGTCATATTGACAGGATATAGAAAAGTAAATGTATATTGTCTTAACTTTGAGTGTGAGAACAATTTTTCTCCTATTTGTCTTGTATTTGATGAGAAAGCCTCTTATTATGTTAAATGGCACAAGAGGCTGGCCCATCTTAACTACAAGACTATTGGCCAACTCTTTAGCAAAGAGTTAGTGAGGAATGGTCCTCAAGTTAAGTGTATAAAGGATGGGATATGCTCAGCTTATCAAAAAGGCAAGCAGACCAAATCCTCCTTTCATAGCCTTGAAACCAAGGATTCAGTGAGGTGTCTATACCTCTTGCATATGGATCTATTTGGTCCTATGCCAGTTCATAGTCTAGGTAGGAAGGTCTACACTTTTGTGGTGGTAGATGACTATTCTAGATATTCATGGGTGTTCTTTCTGAGACAAAAGTCTAAAACCCCAAGTGTTTTATATAGTTTTGTCAAACAAATTCAGAATGAGTTGGACAGTACAGTGGTCAAAATCAGAAGTGACCATGGCACTGAATTTCAATCTGAGAGTATGATAAGATAGTGTGAAGAATTTGGGATTTTTCAAGAATTCTCCTCACCTAGAACACCACAGCAAAATGGTATTGCTGAAAGGAAGAATAGAACACTGATTGAGGCTGGTAGAACTTTATTGAGTGACACTTCTCTCCCAGAATATTTCTGGGCTGAGGCAGTAAACACTGCATGTCATGTGATCAATAGGTCTTCTATCACCAAAAGCCACAAAAAGACTCCCTATGAGATTATGAAGGGCAGAAAACCAAACTTGTCCTATTTTAGGATCTTTGGTTGCAAGTGTTATGTTCTTAACAATTGCAAGTCTTATCTAACTAAGTTTGCTGCCAAATCCCAAGATGAGATATTTGTTGGGTACATCAACAATAGTAAGGCTTATAGGGTCTACAACTTGATTACTCAAGTTGTACAAGAGTCTGTACATGTTGTCTTTGATGAAACAAGACTGATTAACTGTGAGTTGCCAAGTAGTTCTTGCATTTCAATAGGTATAAATGAGAGAATGGACAAGCTTACAATTGCAGAAGATTCAACTGCAAATCAGGAAGTGGAAAATGGTGGCTGCTGTCCAGGGGGAGTACAAGACTCTATAGATGCTGATGAAAACCAAGAGGTGCAGCATAATGAAGAGGCTAGAGGTGTTCAACCTGAAGATAGACTACCTCCAGCTAATAGACACTTAAAGGATCATCCAGCAAATCAGATAATTGGTGATCCAAGACAAGGAGTACAAACAAGGAGCAGGAATATGAACACAGTCCTTTGCTCTAGCTTCTTATCACAAGTAGAACCCAAGAAATTTGAAGAAGCTGTTCTAGACCCACATTGGATTGATGTCATGCAAGAGGAGCTGAATCAGTTCAGAAGGTGCAAGGTCTGGAAATTAGTTCCTAAACCAAAAGACCACAACATCATTGGAACAAAGTGGATCTTTAGGAACAAACTGGATGAGAATGGGATCATTGTGAAGAACAAAGCAAAACTTGTTGCAAAAGGATACAGGCAGGGAGAGGGTATTGATTTTGATCAAACATTTGCCCCAGTAGCAAGACTGGAAGCAATTAGGATGTTCCTTGCTTATACAACATATCAAGGCTTCAAGGTATTCTAAATGGATGTAAAATCAGCATTGTTAAATGGAAATCTAAAAGAAGAAGTATATGTAGAGCAGCCCTCAGGTTTTGTTGATCCTCTCAAACCTGATTATGTTTATAGACTTATGAAAGCTTTGTATGGGTTGAAACAAGCCCCAAGGGCTTGGAATGAAACCCTATCTAGTTTCCTCATTGAGAATAAATTCTCAAGGGGGAAAATAGACAAGACTCTATTCCTAAAAGAATCCAAAAGGAAAGATAATCCTAGTCCAAATATATGTTGATGGCATAATATTTGGTTCTACTGAAAGTAACCTTTGTAGGAAGTTTGCAAAACTTATGCAAGGGAAATTTGAAATGAGCAGTATGGGAGAACTTAAGTTCTTCTTGGGTCTCCAAGTAAGACAGACTGAAGATGGCTTGTCCATATCCCAGTCTAAGTTCACTCTGGAGTTAATAAAGAAGTATGGTATGGAATCATCCACTACCATGAGAACTCCAATGGGGACAAGTGTATCTCTTAGCAAAGATGATGCAGGGAAACCTATAGATGAAACTTTGTATAGAGGGATAGGTGGCTCCCTTCTGTATCTGACTGCTAGTAGACCAAATATCATGTATGCTACATGTGTCTGTGCTAGGTACCAATCCTGACCTAAAGAATCTCATCTGACTGTAGTCAAAAGGATTTTGATATATCTTAAGGGCACACCTAATCTATGCCTTTGGTACCCTATGAATGGAGATTTTCTACTGACAGGCTATTCAGATGCAGACTTTGCAGGTTGTAAAGAAGATAGAAAAAGTACTACAGGCACCTGCCAATTTCTAGGAGGAAGATTGGTGTCTTGGAGCAGTAAGAAGCAGACTAGTGTGGCAATTTCCACAGCTGAGTCTGAATATGTGGCAGCAGGGAGTTGTTGTGCACAGCTGTTATGGATTCAGCACCAGCTAGAAGACTATGGTATACAGGTAAGTAGGACACCTTTGCTTTGTGATTCTACAAGTGCTATTTCTATTGCTAATAATCTTGTTTCACATAGTAGGACTAAGCATATAGAAATTAGATACCATTTTTTAGAGAACGTGTAGAGAAAGAGGACATCTCACTAGAATTTGTCAAAACAGAATATCAAATTACAGATATGTTTACTAAGCCTCTAGATGAAACTAAATTCAATAAGTTTAAAATTGAATTAGAAATGTTAAACATAGATTAGTTTAACAAAATTGGCTAAGTAAAATTATGTCGACACAAGAAGTTGTCTGTGTCGATACATAGAAGTGGTGTCGACATTCCAGAAAAATGATGTCGACACATCTAGAAAATTAGTGTCGACAATTCAGAGAAATAGTGTCGACACATCCAAGAGTGGTGTCGACACATCCAGAGATGGTGTCGACACTTAGATTCAACATAGATTTCATCGAGTGGAGTATTGACTAATTGTCGAGCGCAACAGTATAAGTGTCGACACATAGAAGTCAACACTTATGTCGAGACATTAGAAGTCTGTGTCGACACTTTTCAACAGTGTCGACACATTTAGAGGATTATGACGTGTCTTTTCACCTTCATTTTTAGAAAGGTATAAATAGGTCAACAACATTGTCTGTCGACACGCTCTCCATAGTTTCGAGACCAAAACTTTGTGTCTACAAATTCTCTCATATAAATTCAAGATTTCTCTCAACCCCAATGGCGCCCAAGCTTGAAGACAATGTCAATGAAGGATATGAGCTGGTACGCAATGCCTTGGACCATGCGGAACCTAAAATTAAGCTGTTGTAACCCTAATTGCTGAGAATGGGTTGGAGTTTCTAGTTTCTGAACCAACAAAGATTTGGAAGAAAGAAAAACTAGAATTTTTTGGTGCTGCTACCCTAGACCAAACTGGACTCAAAATTAGATCCACAGTCCATAGAGTAAAGGTGAAAATCACCAAGAAGAGTTTAAGGAAAGTTCTTCACCTGCCATGAACACAAGAAGAAGAAGATGTACCTACATCTAAGCTAAGGGAAGCACTTCAATGGTGTGGACTGAATTCCACCATGAAGATTGGCTCAGCTTTGAACAGGAAAGGCATGAATATGCAAGGACAGTTCTTGTCTGAAGTAGCTGGCAAAGTGATTCTGTGTAAGCTAGGGGGCATGATAGGATATCAGCCCATATGTTCAGTTTAATGACCAGAATTATCTATAGACTAAACACTGATTGGTCAGCAGTAATATTTGAGAATATTAAGGAAAGCATTAAGAAATCAAATCTGGGAAGGATTATGAGTCTCTACTTGTCTGGAATAATTCCAGAAGTAATGACACAGGCTGTTGGATCCAAGATTAATCATATGAGGAGGATGGACATCAGGATTATCTCAAGATGGGATAGGGTCCTAACTAAGGACATGCCTGATGACGAAAGGCATGAGGTTTCTGAGAAATCTACAGCCCAAGAAATTCCTGCACAAGACTCTACAAATGGTGCACAAGTTCAGGGGGAGCCTCATATTGAGGAAGAGCCAACTCACTTGGAAAGTGAAATGGCAACACAAACTATATTTGAGGTAATTCATGAGGTGAATCAATCAATTCTTAATGATAAGGATGAAACTCTAACTGAATCTTTGATTGATGTTGATTAGCCAACTCAACTAAGCATTCAAGCACAAGATGTTATCTTGGAGGATGCATATGTTGCAGCTGAAGCTCCAGAGATAAGAGTATCACCAGTCCCTACTCAACAAGAGTTCACTCTTGAAGAGTTGTTTCCAGATATGGTACACACTGAATTTGAGGGGGAGAAAGCAGATTTTGAGGGGGAGCAAGTTAACCTTGAGGAGGAGCAAGTAAGGTCTCATGGGGAGAACCCAAGAATTGAGGAGCAGCAAGGGACTCAGGGGGAGCTACCAAGGACAGAAAAGGAATTGCCTTCTAGTCCTAAAGATAGAGTTGATATAGCTAGTTCCACAACATCTGAGGATGAAGAAGCTACAAGAGCTAAGAAGAGGAAGCTAATGGTCTTCAAAAGTAGAAGCCAAAGCTACAAGAAGGCACTACAAACTGTTGCTCCACAATCTGCCCCAATAGCTGATTATAGCTCCTTATTAATCTCACTGCAAGTAAAACTAGATGAGCAAAGGATTGCAATGGAGAAATATATGGAAGAGACCCACAAAGATCTGCAATTCTCTTTGGCTCAGGATATAAAGTCAATAAGATTTGAAGTTAATCAGCATAAGAAGGAGATGACTGATTGCTTTCACAAAGGAGGAAATGCTGTGGTTTTCCTAGCCACATATCAAGAGAAAATCAAGACTCAAGTTGATGATATAGCTCTTAAACAAGGCTATGTTCTAGAAAATTAGATTAGAATGAATGCAAATCTAACAGAATCACATAATGTGATTGTTACAGAACTGAAGAATGTTGCACCTACCCCAACTGAGGCAAAGACTAGTGCCAAGGCAGAGTTTGATAAGAAATTACAAGAAGGCTTAGCTGCTGTTCAAACAGCTATTACAGATTCTCAAAAGACTATTTCTGCACAGTTACTGAAGTTGAAGTCTTTTTATAAAGATGGTGTAAATTTTCTGGACGAACAAATAAGATTTCAAAAGGATGACCTTAGAGATCATGTTGCCAGAGAAGTCATAAAGGGGGAGAGAGTATTAGTCAAAGCTATCTCTGACCATGCTAAATGGATATCTAATAGCATCAGAGCCACACTTGGATATCCACCCCTCTATGATGATAACAATGTGGCTGAGTCTGGTATACAACCTGCTTACTTAGAAGGGGTTCAAGCTGAAGTTGCTCAAGTTATCTATCCTCAAGTTGATTTTAAGATGATTCACCAAGAAGTACAGTCTATGTACAGCCCTCCAGAAGGTGCTCAAAATATTATCCTTGAGAAAGTAGACAAGCCAGTGTCAGAGGCAGTTTTGCATGAGCAAGAATCTCTATTGTCTAAGAAAAGATTCCGAGAATAGGCTGAGTTGAAGCCTGATTTTGAGCAGTGGAGTCCTACTTCTAGGAACATTATACTGACTGGTTGGAAAGCTGTAAAGGATAAGACCCATGATAGGGGTAAATGGTACTCTACACAAGAATGGCAAAAGTATGAAGCCAGGCAAGAAGCCATAGTTCAATATAGAAGAAAGTCAAAACTAGGGAAGCTACCTCCTAATGCTCATGAGCCTAGCAAATATTTCCCTAAGCCTTTTCATTATTTTGAAAGGCAAAGAATAAGGGCTAAAGAGCAAAAGAAGAAAGATCTTAAGGGCAAGAAGCCAGCTGATGATATTGATGCTCCTGTACAAGCCAAGATCCAAACATGCAAAGGCATTGCCATCAAGGAGCCAGAGGAGCCTTAGAATAGATTTACTTGATTTTATAACCATGTAAACCTTAGTGTTTGAAATCTATGTAAACTTTTATTAAATAAATTTTTGAAGTTGAAGCAAAACATGATTAACGCTTATTCTGTTAGCATTATTATTCTGTGACGATTGTTTACATATGTTTTGTTTAGTAGTTACCCTGTCATATAATATTTTTATACATCATAATGTGTATTTGTTATGAATGGTATATATCATTGACTAAGGGTTATGACTTCTCCAAATAGGGGGAGATTGTTGGGTACATTGGAAAATGTGTACCAGATTTAAAGAAGCCTCACCTTACTCAATGATATACATCACGGTGTATTTGATGTTGTTTTGAGTTTATATGTGCAGGTTAAGTAAATGCAGGAATGCAGAAAAATTTCTAAGTCCATGTGTCGACACCAGGAGAAGTTGTGTCGACACTTATGAAGGCTTGTGTCGACACTGTAGAAAAGCTGTGTCGACACTTGGAGCTAATTGTGTCGATACTTGGAAAGGCTGTGTCGACACCTGAAGAAACTAAGTTGACATACAGAGGCAGAGTCAACTCACAGAGAAATTTAGTCGACATCAGCAGTGTCGCCATGCAGAGGCAGTGTCGACACACAGTGAAGCATTGTCGACATCAACTGTGTCGACACCAAGAGGCAGTGTCGACACACAGAAATACTTAGTCAACATCAACTGTGTCGACACCAAGAGGCAGTGTCGACACACATAAGACTTTGTCGACATCAACTGTGTCGACACACAGGACTTGTGTCGACACATAGCAAAATTTCATCTAAGTTATAAAGAAGAAGTAATTGTGTCTACACATAAAATCAGTGTCGACACATTCAACAGAAGGCTGTGTCAAGAAGTATTAATAACAACAAAGGAGATGTGTCGACACCACCAAGGCTTGTGTCGACACTTAGTTCACTCGTGTCGACACTTAGTCTACTTGTGTCGACACATGATGAAGATCAGTCTCGACACTTTCATACAGAGACAGTATTTCAAGAAGTGACTGGATGACATGACAACTGCCATTTCCAACCGGGCTACTGCAACTATCATAGCTGTCAGAAGGTTGTTAGAAACTGGATCAGCCGGTTACCATGGAGAATGTCTATATAAAGGCATTCACCTTCAACAGAAAAACCACTGAGAAAAAGATAACTAAAGAACAGTTACAAAAGAAGATAGAAGAAGATTTTCTTCAGAAAATCTAAGAAGAAGGAGAGAGAGAGCTCCGTCTACTCAAGTGCAAGTGCTGAACCAGGCTGCTAAGAAAGATTCAGATTGAGATCTGAATCTCAAGTCAGAAGCTGATTGAAGATCAACTTCACAGGAGATTCAACACTTCTGAGTTCAGATTCAAGAAGCTTTGAAGAAAGCTAAAAGAGGCTATTCTCTGCTATCAGATTCTTCTAAGAACTGATCAAGAAGCCATCCATCCCTTATCTCTCTATCTGGGTGGTGGTTAATTACTTTATTAAATCAAATTTATGTAGGATCTTTATAGATCTGAGTTGTAAGCCTGTGTTATAAAGGCTGAGTGTAGGAGAATATTTTCTCTGAGTGGTAGGCCTTGTTGAATGCTGTGGTAGGGTTGTGAGCCTGAGTTGTAGAATATTAATATCTCTGAGTTGTAGGCCTTATGTAGGCTGAGGTAGGGTTGTGTGCCTGAGCTGTAGGAGTGTTGACTCACTCTGACTTGTAGGAGCCCTGTTGGGGTTCTGAGCTACTGTAAGATCTGAGGATCTGAGATGAAGAGAAGAAGTTAGGCTGAATCTAGCACACTGCTAGATAGGCGAAGGGGGAAAGTGGATGTACCCAGACATTGGGGAACCACTATAAAAATCTGTGTGAAATCTATGTTGTGATAATTCTGTGAATCTGTGCTGTGTTAGCTATATAATCATCTGTTGTTAAGTAAATAATTGAATAGATTTGTTGCCTTAAAAAGAAAAAGGAATTACACCTATTCACCCCCCCCCCCCTCTAGGTGGTTAGGCACTAATTCTTTCAAGTGGTATCAGAGGGAGGTTACTCAAAGAAGGACTTAACAGTCTGAGTTAATCCTTAAGGCAGATTCAAGATCAAGAAAATGGGTTCAGGAGAAAATCATAAGGAACTAGTTTCTATGAAATTACCCATATGCAGAAAGGATATATTTGGCATCTAGAAAGAAAGGGTCAGGCGGTTTATGGAGGCTTCTGATCCAAGGATCTACATTACAGTAAAGAAAGGTCCTTATATTCCTATGAAGATTTTAGTTCTAGATGCAAACCAAAGAATTCCCAAAGATTTTTCAGAAATGACTAAGGATGAGATCATCCTGGCAACTATGGATAAAAGAGCCCAGAATATCATAGTAAGTGCCATAGATGATGCAACTTTTCAAAATTTGATTCACTGCAAGACCTCCAAGGAAATGTGGGATACTTTGATAGTCTACATGGAGGGTTCTGAAGAAGTCAGACAAGATAGAAAGTCTATGTTGAACCCACAATATGAGAGTTTCAGAAAAGGAAAGTCTAACAGTATAACTGAGTGTTATAAAAAGTTCTATAGAATAGTAAATGAGTTGATGTCCTATGGAAGAATCTTCAGTACATATGAACTGAATGATAAATTCCTAAGATCCTTAATAAAGGATTGGTACACTAAGATTTGTGTCATTAGGGAAGTGGCCAAACTTGCAGATATCTCACCTCCAACTTTGTTTGGAAAATTGCTGTCATATGAGATGCAGTTAATGTCTAGGAAAGAGGAAGAGAAAAGTGCAAAAGGGGAGCATAGAGAAAAGTCTATGGCCTTCAAGGTTGAAGCCACTATGAAGAATAGGAGGATGTTTCCATCACCTCCTAAGATAGTTGCTGAAATTTCTTCAGATAATTCAGACAACCAATGTTCAGACAGCAGTGACTCAGATGAAGACTTTGCAGCATTTACAAGACAATTTCAGAGATTCCTGAAGAAGAAGCAGTGGAAGTCTAAGCCTTCTACATCTCAGCCTAAGGATGATTATTATCAAAAGAGGAAGTCATCCAAGAAGGACAAGAGCAGGTTTAAGCCAAGCAAATCTACAACATCAAAGATAGTTTGCTACTGCTGTAATAGGCCTGCACATGTTGTGGCTGAGTGTCCAGACAAAAGAAAAGAATCTGCTGATAAAAAGAAGATTTAACATCAGAGCAAGAAGGATAAATCCTTTGTTGCTAAGAAGGAGAAGAGCTTGACAGACCAATCATCTTCAGAGTCAGAATCTGAAGCTGAGGCATACATTGGTCTATATGCAGCAGAAGAAGAAGAAGAGTTTCTGCAAGTGCTGAACTCTATCTATGAACAAGAAGACCATCAGTGCAAGGGATTGATGGCTGTGTCAGAAGAAGACAACTGCTAGGATCAGCCTAGTCTTAGTAAGGTACAATGTTTTTCTAGAAATTCAGATTGTAGTACTGGGTCAGAGTCGGCAACATCTGCATCAAGTGATGTGGATGGGTCTGAGTCTGAAGGTGATATTCATCAGCTGATAGATGAATATGGGGACTTGTTGCAGGCACTAAAGAAAAGCAAAGACCTGGCCAAAACTCTGGCTAAGGAAATTGCAGATCTTAAGATGGCTGCATCTGATTCAGAGAAGATGCTGGATCAAAAGTTGAATGAGATAGCCAGACTGAAAAACATTACTATTATTCAGATGGGTACTATCACATTTAAAAATGATCAGATTAAAAGTCTGGAGAATAGACTTCAGAAAGAAAAGGAGATTGTAGCTAGTTTTTCTAAACGAAAATTTGTATTACCTTTGATTGATGAGTTTGTGTCTTAAAAGGGTAAGGTTGGGTTAGGGTTTAAGAAAACTGCATGGACTGCTAAGTTCAATTCGAAAGGCAAAGCCCCAGCACAAAACAAGAAACCTGCTGTAAACAATTCAGCTAAGTTTGTACCTAAACAAAGGTATAATAAGTTTGAGTGCTGGTGTTGTGGCAAGGTAGGCCACTTTGCCTTAGACTGTTGGCACAATACTAGTGTCAAGGAGAGTAGCAGTCTGCCTGTTAGAAAAGCTGCAGACAGATTTGTTAAATTTCAGGCTAACATGAACCAAGGACCCAAAACTCATTTGGGTTCTAAGGTTAAGTAATTCTTTATTACAGGTGAGTCCAAGTTGTCATGCCCCTATATGGTACTTGGACAATGGATGTTCCAGGCACATGACTGGAACAAGGGGATTGCTGAAGGACTACTCACCTATCACGAATGGGCCTAAAGTAACCTTAGGTGGTTCTGAAAAAGGAATCATCAAAGGATTTGGTAACATTTCTAATAACCAGATTACTATCTCTCAAGTAGCCTATGTGAAGGGTTTGAAACACAACCTTATAAGCATAAGTCAGTTGAGTGATTTAGGATATGACATTTCATTCATTAAGAATGGATGTCATATCAAAAGGTTAAGTGATCAAAAGGTCATATTGACAGGATATAGAAAAAGAAATGTGTATTGTCTTAACTTTGAGTGTGAGAATAATGTTTCTCCTATTTATCTTGTAGCTGATGAGAAAGCCTCTCATTGTGTTAAATGGCACAAGAGGCTGGCCCATCTTAACTACAAAACTATTCGCCAACTCTTTAGCAAAGAGTTAGTGAGGAATGGTCCTCAAGTTAAGTGTATAAAGGATGATATATGATCAGCTTGTCAAAAAGGCAAACAGACCAAATCCTCCTTTCATAGCCTTGAAACCAAGGATTCAGTGAGGTGTCTATACCTCTTGCATATGGATCTATTTGGTCCTATGCCAGTTCATAGTCTAGGTACGAAGGTCTACACTTTTGTGGTGGTAGATGACTATTCTAGATATTCATGGGTGTTCTTTCTGAGACAAAAGTCTGAAACCCCAAGTGTTTTATATAGTTTTGTCAAACAAATTCAGAATGAGCTGGACAGTACAGTGGTCAAAATCAGAAGTGACCATGGCACTGAATTTCAATCTGAGAGTATGACAAGACTGTGTGAAGAATTTGGGATTTTTCAAGAATTCTCCTCACCTAGAACACCACAGCAAAATGGTATTGCTGAAAGGAAGAATAGAACACTGATTGAGGCTGGTAGAACTTTATTGAGTGACACTTCTCTCCCAGAATAATTCTGGGCTGAGCTAGTAAACACTGCATGTCATGTGATCAATAGGGCTTCTATCACCAAAAGCCACAAAAAGACTCCATATGAGATTATGAAGGGCAGAAAACCAAACTTGTCCTATTTTAGGATCTTTGGTTGCAAGTGTTATGTCCTTAACAATGGCAAGTCTTATCTAACCAAGTTTGCTGCCAAATCCCAAGATGTGATATTTGTTGGGTACAGCAACAATGGTAAGGCTTTTAGGGTCTACAACTTGATTACTCAAGTTGTAGAAGAGTCTGTACATGTTGTCTTTGATGAAACAAGACTGATTAACTGTGAGTTGCCAAGTAGTTCTTGCAGTTCAACAGGTATAACTGAGAGAATGGACAAGCTTGCCATTGTAGAAGATTCAACTGCAAATCAGGAAGTGGAAAATGGTGGATGTTGTCCAGGGGGAGTACAAGACTCTCTAGATGCTGATGAAAACCAAGAGGTGCAGCATAATGAAGAGGCTGGAGGTGTTCAACCTGAAGATAGACTACCTCCAGCTAATAGACACTTAAAGGATCATCTAAAAAATCAGATAATTAGTGATCCAAGACAAGGAGTACAAACAAGGAGCAGGAATCTGAACACAGTCCTTTGCTCTAGCTTCTTATCACAAGTAGAACCCAAGAAATTTGAAGAAGCTATTCTAGACCCACATTGGATTGATGTCATGCAAGAGGAGCTGAATTAGTTCAGAAGGTGCAAGGTATGGAAATTAATCCCTAAACCAAAAGACCACAACATCATTGGAACAAAGTGGATCTTTAGGAACAAACTGGATGAGAATGGGATCATTGTGAAGAACAAAGCAAGACTTGTTGTAAAAGGATACAAGCAGGAAGAGGGTATTGATTTTGATCAAACCTTTGCCCCAGTAGCAAGACTGGAAGCAATTAGGGCGTTCCTTGCTTATGCAACATATCAAGGCTTCAAGGTATTCCAAATGGATGTAAAATCAGCATTCCTAAATGGAAATCTAAAAGAAGAAGTATATCTAGATCAGCCCTCAGGTTCTGTTGATCCTCTCAAACCCGATTATGTTTATAGACTTAGGAAAGCTTTGTATGGGTTGAAACAAGCCCCAAGGGCTTGGTATAAAACCATGTCTAGTTTCCTCATTGAGAACAAATTCTCAAGGGGGAAAATAGACAAGACTCTATTTCTAAGGGAATCCAAAGGAAAGATAATCCTAGTCCAAATATATGTTGATGGCATAATATTTGGTTCTACTGAAAGTAACCTTTGTAGGAAGTTTGCAAAACTTATGCAAGGAAAATTTGAAATGAGCAGTATGGGAGAACTTAAGTTCTTCTTGGGTCTCCAAGTAAGACAGACTGAAGATGGCTTGTCCATATACTAGCCTAAGTTCACCCTGGAGTTAATAAAGAAGTATGGTATGGAATCATCCACTACCATGAGAACTCCAATGGGGACAAGTGTATCTCTTAGCAAAGATGATGCAGGGAAACCTGTAGATGAAACTTTGTATAGAGGGATAGGTGGCTCCCTTCTGTATCTGACTGTTAGTAGACCAGATATCATGTATGCTACATGTGTCTGTGCTAGGTACCAATCCTGCCCTAAAGAATCTCATCTGACTGCAGTCAAAAGGATTTTGAGATATCTTAAGGGCACACCTAATCTAGGCCTTTGGTACCCTATGAATGGAGATTTTCTACTGACAGACTATTCAGATGCAGTCTTTGTAGGTTGAAAAGAAGATAGAAAAAGTACTACAGGCACCTGCCAATTTCTAGGAGGAAGATTGGTGTCTTGGAGCAGTAAGAAGCAGACTAGTGTGGCAATTTCCACAGCTGAGTCTGAATATGTGGCAGCAGGGAGTTGCTGTGCATAGCTGTTGTGGATTGAGCACCAGCTAGAAGACTATGGTATACAGGTAAGTAGAACACCTTTGCTTTGTGATTCTACAAGTGCTATTTCTATTGCTAATAATCATTTTTCACATAGTAGGACTAAGCATATAGAAATTAGATAACATTTTTCTTAGAGAACATGTAGAGAAAGAGGATATCTCACTAGAATTTGTCAAAACAGATTATCAAATTGCAGATATGTTTACTAAGCCTCTAGATGAAACTAAATTCAATAAGTTTAAAATTGAATTAGGAATGTTGAACATAGATTAGTTTAACAAAATTGGCTAAGTAAAATTATGTCGACACAAGGAGTTGTCTGTGTCGACACATAGAAGTGGTGTCGACATTTCAGGAAAATGATGTCGACACATCTAGAAAATTAGTGTCAACACTTCAGAGAAATAGTGTCGACACATCCAGGAGTGGTGTCGACACATCTAGAGATGGTGTCGACACTTAGGTTCAACACAGATTTCGTCGAGTGGAGTATCGACTAATTGTCGAGCGCAAAAGTATAAGTGTCGACACATAGAAGTCAACACTTATGTCGAGACATTATAAGTCTGTGTCGACACTTTTCAACAATGTCGACACATTTAGAGGATTATGACGTGCCTTCTCACCTTCGTTTTTAGAAAGGTATAAATAGGTCAACAACATTGTCTGTCGACACGCTCTCCATAGTTTTGAGACCAAAACTTTGTGTCGACAAATTCTCTTATCTAAATTCAAGATTTCTCTCAACCCTAATGGCGCCCAAGCTTGAAGACAATGTCAATGAAAGATATGAGCTGGTACGCAATGCCTTTGAACATGCGGAACCTGAAATTAAAGCTGTTGTAACCCTAATTGCTGAGAATGGGTTGGAGTTTCTAGTTTCTGAACCAACAAAGATTTGGAAGAAAGAAAAACTAGAATTCTTTGGTGCTGCTACCCTAGATCAAACTGGACTCAAAATTAGATCCATAGTCCATGGAGTAAAGGTGAAAATCACCAAGAAGAGTTTAAGGAAAGTTCTTCACCTGCCAAGAACACAAGAAGAAGAAGTTGTACCTGCATCTAAGCTAAGGGAAGCACTTAAATGGTGTGGACTGAATTCCACCATGAAGATTGGCTCAGCTTTGAACAGGAAAGACATGAATATGCAAGGAAAGTTCTTGTCTGAAGTAGTTGGCAAAGTGATTCTGTGTAATCCCGAGGGGCATGATAGGATATCAGCCCATATGTTCAGTTTAATGACCAGAATTATCTATAGACTAAACACTGATTGGTCAGCAGTAATATTTGAGAAGATTAAGGAAAGAATTAAGAAACCAAATCTGGGAAGGATTATGAGTCTCTACTTGTCTGGAATAATTCCAGAAGTAATGACACAGGCTGCTGGATCCAAGATTAATCATATGAGGAGGATGAACATCAGGATTATCTCAAGATGGGATAGGGTCCTAACTAAGGACATGCCTGATGAGGAAAGGCATGAGGTTCCTGAGAAATCTACAGCCCAAGAAATTCCTGCACAAGACTCTACAGATGGTGCACAAGTGCAGGGGGAGCCTCATATTGAGGAAGAGCCACCTCACTTGGAAAGTGAAATGGCAACACAGACTATACTTGACGTCATTCATGAGGTGAATCAATCAATTCTTAATTATATGGATGAAACTCTAACTGAATCTTTGATTGATGTTGATCAGCCAACTCAACTAAGCAGTCAAACATAAGATGTTATCTTGGAGGATGCATCTGTTGCAGCTAAAGCTCTAGAGATAAGAGTATCACCAGTCCCTACTCAACAAGAGTTCACTCTTGAAGAGTTGTTTCCAGATATGGTACACACTGAATTTGAGGGGGAGAAAGCAGATTTTGAGGGGGAGTAAGTTAACCTTGAGGAGGAGCAAGTAAGGTCTCAGGGGGAGAACCCAAGAACTGAGGAGCAGCAAGGGACTCAGGGGGAGCTACCAAGGACTAAAAAGGAATTGCCTTCTAGTCCTAAAGATAGAGTTGATATAGCTAGTTCCACAGCATCTAAGGATGAAGAAGCTACAAGAGCTAAGAAGAGGAAGCTAATGGTCTTCAAAAGGAGAAGCCAAAGCTATAAGAAGGCACTACAAACTGTTGCTCCACAATCTGCCCCAACAGCTGATTATAGCTCCTTATTAATCTCACTGCAAGTAAAGCTAGATGAGCAAAGGATTGCAATGGAGAAATATATGGATGAGACCCACAAAGATCTGCAATTCTCTTTGGCTCAGGATATAAAGTCAATAAGATTTGAAGTTAATCAGCATAAGAAGGAGATGACTGATTGCTTTCACAAAGGAGGAAATGATGTGGTTTTCCTAGCCACACATCAAGAGAAAATCAAGACTCAAGTTGATGATATAGCTCTTAAACAAGGCTATGTTCTAGAAAATCAGATTAGAATGAATGCAAATCTAACAAAATCACATAATGTGATTGTTACAGAACTGAAGAATGTTGCACCTACCCCAACTGAGGCAAAGACTAATGCCAAGGCAGAGTTTGATAAGCAATTACAGGAAGGCTTAGCTGTTGTTCAAACAGCTATTACAGATTCTCAAAAGACTATTTCTGCACAGCTAATGAAGTTGAAGTCTTTTTATAAAGATGGTGTAAATTTTGTTTATGAACAAATAAGATTTCAAAAGGATGACCTTAGTGATCATGTTGCTAGAGAAGTCATAAAGGGGGAGAGAGTATTAGTCAAAGCTGGCTCTGACCATGCTAAATGGATATCTAATAGCATCAGAGCCACACTTGGATATCCACCCCTCTGTGATGATGACAATGTGGCTGAGTCTGGTATACAACCTGCTTACTTAGAAGGGGTTCAAGCTGAAGTTGCTCAAGTTATCTATCCTCCAGTTCATTTTGAGATGATTCACCAAGAAGTACAGTCTATGTACAGCCCTCCAGAAGGTGCTCAAAATATTATCCTTAAGAAAGTAGACAAGCCAGTGTCAGAGGCAGTTTTGCAAGAGCAAGATGCTCTATTGTCTAAGAAAAGATTTAGAGAACAGACTGAGTTGAAGCCTGTTTTTGAGCAGTGGAGTCCTACTTCTAGGAACATTATACTGACTGCTTGGAAAGCTGTAAAGGATAAGACCCATGATAGGGGTAAATAGTACTCTGCACAAGAATAACAAAAGTATGAAGCCAGGCAAGAAGCCATAGTTCAATATAGAAGAAAGGCAAAACTAGGGAAGCTACCTCCTAATGCTCAGTAGCCTAGAAAATATTTCCCTAAGCCTTTTCATTATTTTGAAAGGCAAAGAATAAGGGCTAAAGAGCAAAAGAAGAAAGATCTTAAGGGCAAGAAGCCAGCTGATGATACTGATGCTCCTGTACAAGCCAAGATCCAAACAGGCAAAGGCATTATCATCAAGGAGCCAGAGCAGCCTTAGAATAGATTTACTTGATTTTATAACATTGTAAACCTTAGTGTTTAAAATCTATGTAAACTTTTGTTAAAGAAACTTTTGAAGTTGAAGCAAAACATGATTAATGCTTATTCTGTTAGCATTATTATTCTGTGATGATTGTTTACATATATTTTGTTTAGTAGTTACCCTGTCATATAATATTTGTATACATCATAATGTGTATTTGTTATGAATGGTGTATATCATTGACTAAGGGTTATGACTTCTCCAAATAGGGGGAGATTGTTGGGTACATTGGAAAATGTGTACCAGATTTGAAGAAGCCTCACCTTACTCAATGATATGCATCAAGGTGTATTTGATGTTGTTTTGAGTTTATATATGCAGGTTAAGTAAATGCAGGAATGCAGAAAAATTTCTAAGTCCATATGTCGACACCAGGAGAAGCTGTGTCGACACTTATGAAGGCTTGTGTCGACACTGGAGAAAAGCTATGTCGACACTTGGAGCTAATTGTGTCGACACTTGGAAATGCTGTGTTGACACCTGAAGAAACTAAGAAGACATACAGAGGCAGAGTCGACTCATAGAGAAGTTTAGTCGACATCAGCAGTGTCGACATGTAGAGGAAGTGTCGACACACAGTGAAGCATTGTCGACATCAACTGTGTCGACACCAAGAGGCAGTGTCAACACACAGAAATACTTAGTCGACATCAACTGTGTCGACACCAAGAGGCAGTGTCGACACACAGAAGACTTTGTCGACATCAACTGCGTCGACACACAGGACTTGTGTCGACACACAGCAGAATTTCAACTAAGTTATAAAGAAGAAGTAATTGTGTCTACACACAGAATCAGTGTCGACACATTCAACAGAAGGTTGTTGAAAGTCCACCTAGTGTCAACTATGTTCACCTATGGGGGGGGGGGGAATAGGTGACGTGCAGCGCTTTTGCGGAATTTAAATTGTACCTGTACACGAAAATAAAACAACACAGCACAACAGAGTACACAAGCTATTTATAGTGGTTCCCCGACTTAGGTACATCCACTTTCCCCCTTCGACCTATCTCCCAACCAGGGACGACTCGGTCTCTTCTCCAACGGGATTGAAATCCAATCCCTGCACTATCGGAAGGAACCCTTCCACACGTAGGAGTCAACACTCCCACAAACCGGGTTGCACCCAACCCTTACAACTAGGAACCAACGTTCCTTTACAACAAAAGTAAAATAGAATGTACAAAAAATACAAACTACGTGTGGAGACTACGGTGTCCCTCTTCGTTGACGACGTGATCTTGAAGTCTACAAAGAGTCCACAACCTTGGTCTCTCTTGGAGAGGATCTCCCCGGAACCGGCGGCGGCAAGAAGGGTGGCGGCTAGGTTCACGGGATCGGCGACGATGACGATGTACGGCTGCTGTTCTTTAGAGATCCAAACTTCGTAGCGAAGCTAGCTAGGTCTACCAACGGTCAAACGAGGATCGGTCGTCTCGATCGATTCGGACGGGGAAGTTTTTCCCGATCAACAAATCGAGAGACAAGGGATCTTTGGATAGATGCGTGAGACTCTAAGCTTTGCTAAGCTTCTATCGCCGGAGATCGGGAAGAAACGCGATCAACAGCGGCGACCAACTAGCGCGAGCGACGACGGCGGCGGCGGAGCAGTTTCGCGATCTTAGGGTTAGATCGTGCTCGGCTTCTTTTCTGTGTGTTTTATTCCGTTCAAAATACTCGTATATATATACTGTAGACGCTTTCAAAATGACTGTTGTGGGACCCATAAGAAGAATCCCTAAGTCCCGGTCCAGAACATTGTCAACGGCAGAATCTGGTTCAGGAAGTTCCAGAGAAATCGCTAAGTAAAAATCGGCGAGAATCGCAGGTGATTCTCGACGAATCGGCGAGAATCAGTTAGTGATTCTCGACGATTCGTCGAGAATCACTAGTGATTCTCGCCGAATCACTTTTTGATTCTCAACGAATAGTACTTGGTATTCATGATCTGCTCTGCGATGGGTTCGGCGAGAATCACTAGTGATTCTCGCCGAATCTTACTTGGCACCGCTTTGAGGTAGCCGGAAAGAGTCGGCGAGAATCACTAATGATTCTCGACAATTCGGCGAGAATCACTAGTGATTCTCGCCGAATCGGCGAGAATCACTTGGTGATTCTCGTCGAATTATACTTAGACGAATTTTCGTCTTTCCACCCAAGAGCTGCTCCTTGACCCATCCTTGCTCCTTGTCTTCTCTTGCATAAACACGGCCCTGTACTTGAAAGTAAGTGCACTCCAATAGAGAGAGTACACGTAGGCCAACACACTGATCTACTCAACGAGGGATTACGTCGTGCAGACCCGTGTATATTGACCTACTGCACCCTGACATTGGTGTGCACTTAGAGTGGAATAACTGCAAGTACAACTTGAAAGATTTTATCAAATACATTGTCTATTGACCTTAGCTTGTCCAGGGGCTTCTTCAAATCAGGTACATTGTGGATACAATACCCAACAATCTCCCCCTATTTGAAGAAGCCTAAACCCTACAAGCTAAGGTGAATAGAGCATATGGGAATGAAAACCATAAACTTGAAATTGAGTTGAGTGAGTTATCCATTACCAATACCAATTTCTTGGGAGCAAGCTTGGAGCCACCTTAGCCTTAGCCGAGAGGGTAATCTCCCCCTTTTCGGCTTCTGTAAATCGGGGTCGGTAGCATTTGACCCCTTGCTCCCCCTCAGTTCTTGCGTCTGTGCTCACACTTGAGTTCCTTGCTCCCCCTCAGATCGTGTACGAGCCTGGAGCTTCTGTAGTCTTCATTCCTCATAATTGAGCATCCCCAATTCAGTCTTGAGAAGATTGAACTTGGCCTCGTCTAAGGGCTTTGTGAATATATCAGCAATCTGCTTGTCCGTGGGGACATAACAGAGAGAGATGTCCTTGTTCTCCACGTGCTCCCAAATGAAGTGGTAGCGCACTTCAATATGCTTCGTTCTGCTGTGCGATACCGGATTGTTGGCAATGGCAATTGCACTGGAGGAGTCGCAGTACATTGGAACTTCCTTGAACTGAAGGTCGTAGTCGGCTAACTGGTTTCTGATCCATAGGAGTTGTGCGCAACAGCTTCCTGTTGAGATGTATTCAGACTCTGCTATGGAGGTAGCTACACAGTTCTGCTTCTTGCTGTTCCATGAGATAAGCCTTCTTCCGAGAAATTGACACGTCCCGGAAGTGCTTTTCCTGTCATCCCTACTCCCTGCAAAATCAGCATCTGAAAAACCTATTAGCTCGACATCATTGTTTCTCGGGTACCACAAGCCAAGATTGGGAGTACCTTTAAGGTATCTTAGAATTCGCTTCGCATCGACATAGTGAGATTCCTTAGTGTTCACCCGATATCTGGCACAGACACATGTGGAAAACATGATATCCGGTCTACTGGCAGTAAGGTAGAGCAGGGATCCAATGATGCTTCTGTATTTGGTTTCATCGAAAGGTTTACCTTTCTCATCCTTATCCAGAGACATAGTGGATCTCATTGGAGTCCTCATAGAGGTTGCACTCTCCATACCGAATTTCTTAAGGAGTTCATTTGTGAACTTCGTCTGAGAGATGAAGATTCCATCCTCAGACTGTTTCACTTGAAGTCCTAAGAAATACTTGAGCTCTCCCATACTGCTCATTTCAAACTTTCCTTGCATAAGTTTAGAAAACTTTTTGCAAAGATTGTTGTCCGTTGAGCCGAAAATTATGTCATAGACATAGATTTGCACCAGCAAAATCTTGCCTTTGACTTCCCTGAGAAACAATGTTTTATCTATTTTACCTCTAGAGAACTTGTTCTCAAGAAGAAAACTAGATAAAGTCTCATACCAAGCTCGTGGAGCTTGTTTCAACCCATATAAGGCTTTATTAAGAAAATAAACATGATTGGGATAAGTAGGATCGACAAAACCTGGAGGTTGAGCGACGTATACTTCCTCTTTTAGGTCTCCGTTCAAGAATGCTGATTTCACATCCATTTGATAGACTGTGAATCCTTTGTGTGAAGCATATGCCAGGAACAACCTGATTGCCTCGAGCCTTGCTACTGGTGCGAAGGTCTGGTCGAAGTCAATCCCCTCCTCCTGTCTGTAACCTTGAGCCACCAGCCTGGCCTTGTTCTTTACGATGACACCATGTTCATCCAGTTTGTTTCTGAAGATCCACTTGGTGCCGATCACATTCTGCTTGTATGGTCTGGGAACTAGCGTCCAAACGTTGCAACGTTCGAATTGATGTAGTTCATCTTGCATGGCCAGAATCCATGCCGCATCCTTGTTCGCCTCGTCGAACTTCTTTGGCTCAACCTGTGATAGGAAGCTAAGATGCAATACTTCGTTAATAGTACCTCTTCGAGTTCTGACACCGACACAAGGATCTCCGATGATCTGATCTCTAGGATGATCCCTCACGTGCCGGAGCTCTAGAAGTCTGACGTCTGGAGCTTCGACTACTTCTTGGGCTTCTCCTTCATCTAAGAGATTTGTTCCATTTTGATCTTCAACATTTTCAGATGACGTGGAGGTGGAAACTTTGACGTACTTAAGAGTGTCATCTTTGGCGGTCTCATCCAGACTCAGCTGTTCAAGTCGTGCACCTGCATATTCAATAATACCACTGGAAGAATTGCTGTTAAGCAAACTTCCTTCATCAAATACAACATTTATTGATTCTTCTACCACTAGGGTCTTCTTATTGAAGACCCTATATGCCCGACTGTGGGAACTATAGCCCATGAATATGCCTTCGAAGCATTTTTCACCAAATTTAGTACGCGGGTACTTCCCATTATTCAGTACATAGCATCTGCAACCAAAAATCCTCAAGTAGGACATGGTTGGTTTCCTGCCTTTCAGTAGCTCGTAAGGCGTCTTACGATGATGCTTGTTGATCAATGCTCGGTTTTGTACATGACAAGCTGTATTGACAGCCTCTGCCCAGAAGTATTCCGGGAGAGAAGCGTCTTTCAACATTGTCGTGCAGGCTTCAATGAGAGTTCTATTTCTCCTCTCCGCAACTCCATTTTGCTGAGGAGTGCGCGGGGAGGAAAACTCATGAAAGATACCTTGTTCTTCACAAAATTCTGTCATAGCACCAGATTCGAATTCTGTTCCATGGTCACTTCTGATTTTGACCACTGAGCAGTTAAATTTGTTCTGAACCTGCTTGACAAAACTAGTGAAAATATCAAACGTATCTGACTTTCGTTTCAAAAATAACACCCACGTAAACCGAGAATGATCATCAACTATCACTAGCGTATAGGACTTGCCTCCCAAGCTATGAACTTGCATTGGACCAAACAAGTCCATATGTAAAAGGTAAAGACATCGGGAAGAGTCTTTGTCAGCGATGCTCTTAAAGGTAGCCCGAGTCTGTTTGCCCATCTGGCATGCAGGACAGGGGCTATCTTTGATGCACTTGATAATGGGAGCGTCCCTTACTAAGTTCTTAGAAAACAACATACTAATTGTCTTGAAATTAATATGAACCAATCTCTTGTGTCATTGATCACAAAGAGATGCACTGCCTCTTACCACAAGGCATATGAGGGTAGATGAATCTAAGCTGAGAAAATCTAAGCAGAAGATATTTCTGCTCCTAATGCCTGATAATACCGTCTCAGAAGAGGTACGTGAAATTATCAGACATTTATCCTTGCAGAACTTAACGTCATAACCTTTGTCACATAACTGACTTACACTGATCAGGTTATGGTTTAACCCTTCAACATAAGCCACGTAGGTGATAGAGATTATACCGTTGGAAATCATACCGTAACCTCTGGTGACTCCTCGATCTGACCCTCCAAAGATGACTTTGTGTCCACTCTCGACTGGAGTGTAATCACGCAGCAGGCTTCTTGTCCCAGTCATATGCCGGGAGCATCCACTGTCCAAATACCAGATCGGCGTTTTGGTGGCCTTTGGACATTCCTGCAAAAAAAAATTAATCTGCCTTAGGAACCCAATCGAACTTGGGTCCTAGATTCCTGGTTAGCACACTCCCCCTCGGTTGGTTAACCCTACGAGTGGTCGGCCTCGCATTGCTAACATAGGGAGTCTCGTAATACCTTGGATTAAACCAACAATCCACGGCAAAGTGACCGACTTTGCCACAGCACCAACAGTCGAATCTGTTGTACCTCTTCCTAGGCTCCGGCCTTACACTAGGAACGGTGGGTACAGCTGGGGCCTTGGATCTGGAGGTGGAGGCCTCATGGTGACAGCAGTCACATGACTTCGTCACCTTCTGTATAACAGGCTTGGCTTTTGGTGCCTACTTTCCATTATGGCCGCTAGAGAATTGACCATAATTTCCCATGTGGATTTCCTCATAAGGTGCCTTGAAGGCACTCTCACCGAAGTTCCGGGGAAAGGTCCAACCATCATATCGGCTCTTTGGCTTTGCAACCGAGGGCCGGAAATGATGATCAAAGGTTGATTCAAAGTCATGTTGGTTGCAAGGAAAGCTAGGCTTTCTGAACGCAACAGGACTAAGAGGAGCCTTACCCTTTTCATCAGCAGAGGCCTTCTTGGCGGCCTTATTCTTCCTCTGGTTCCTGTTTCTCCTGGATGAGGAACCAGATACCCCTACATGCCCCAAGCCAGCTCCTTTGGCCTGAGCAGAGAAGGTATCAACGACTGAAAGAACTGTTTTTGGCATAGAGAAGCTCTTGACGATCTTCCTTTCTGCCGCAAGTTGTTCTTCCAACTTGTCGACTTCCTCCTGCTTAAGATCAAGGAGCTTTAAAGACTCTGAATGCTTTGAAGTCAGGTCGAGGTGCTCCTGTCGGAGAGAAATCAAGCTAGTGACCTCTTCCCTTAGGGATACACACTCACCCTTAAGGAATTTCACTTCCTTCTTCTCAGCCTTCAGTCTCTTACGGCACTCCTCGAAAGTGTTGAGCAGTAGCTCATATTTCTCGAGGAGCTCCGCTTCACGGGACGAAGGGCTATCCTCAGGTTCATCATCCTGAGACTCAGGATCAGAGTCGGAGTCGGAGAGAGGAGTGTGAGCTTTTACCTTCCCAGTAAATGGGGGGCATTCTCCTTCTGAGTCGGAGCGACCCACCAGCCCGAAGTAGGCTTCCTCATCATCACTGGAGTCTGAGGAATCAGACTCACTCAGTGTCTTTGGCCTTTTGGCGATGTAGCTCCGTTCTTTCTTCTTATCTCTCGAAGATTTGTGCTCCTCTTCTTTCCCCTTTTCTCTCTTGCCTTGATAGCAGTCAGCCACGACGTGTCCTGGCTTATTGCATCAAAAGCAAATAATGTCAGAGGAGCGATGTTTGTTCGGTCTAGAAGCATACCTGTCAGAAGAATAATTTTTCTTCTGATGTCTGGAGGAGGAGCCGTCTCTCTTTCTTTGATTCCTCATCTTGAGGAACTTCTTGAACTCTCGAGTGATGAGGGAGAAATCCTCCTCTGACAGCTCTGAGCTGGAGGAGCATGGCTCGGAGTCCTCCTCCTCATCCTTTTTCCTGGCATGGTATAAAACCGCACCCTTGCCTTTTCTGGAGTGACTGGCTTTTAGAGCCACAATCTTTTCTTTGGCTGCAGCCTTCTCTGCTTCTTCTTCTGCTTTCCTGGTGTTTAGCTGAAGCTCATAGGACATCAGCTTCCCAAACAGAATTTGCGGGTCAGTCTCAGCTAGCCTGCCAAACTCTCGGATGGCACAGATCTTTGTGTCCCATTCCTTAGTAAGGGACCTAAGGAATTTATCATTGAGTTCACCATTAGTGAACACTCTACCGTATCCTTTGAGGGCGTTGACGATCTTGAGGAAGTTCTCGTAGGTGACTCCGATCTCTTCCTTAGGCCCTTGTCTGAAGGCCTCATATTTCTGGTTCAGGAGGGATATCCGATCATCTCTCACTTCATCCGTGCCCTCCATTAGGATGATCAGGCACTGCAAGATCTCCAGTGCTGTCCTGTAGTTGCTGAAGTTTTACATCATTGAGTCATCAACCGCGCTGACCAGAATGTTTCGCGCCTTCTTGTCAAGTCCTACTAGCACCATCTCGTCCTTGTCCATTTCAGAAAGTTTCTTTGGCACTTTCTGGGTAGGATCAATGGTGGAGGCCTTAGTGGGGACATAAGGTCCCTCCTCCACGATCATGAAGAGTCGAGGATCAACAGCTTCCATGTAGAACCTGATCCTTTCCTTCCAGATAGGAAAGTTGAGCCTGGTGCACACTGGGATCTTGCCTGTGTACTTGAGCCCGTCCATAGTAGCTGTTGTCTTCTTCTTGACACTAGTGGCCGGATTCAACTCAAGGTGTTAACCTTTTTGACGAGTAACCTGGCTTTGATACCACTTGAAAGTCCACCTAGTGTCAACTATGTTCACCTATGGGGGGGAATAGGTGACGTGCAGCGCTTTTGCGGAATTTAAACTGTACTTGCACACGAAAATAAAACAACACAGTACAACAGAGTACACAAGCTATTTATAGTGGTTCCCCGACTTGGGTACATCCACTTTCCCCCTTCGACCTATCTCCCAACCAGGGACGACTCGGTCTCTTCTCCAACGGGATTGAAATCCAATCCCTGCACTATCGGAAGGAACCCTTCCACACGTAGGAGTCAACACTCCCACAAACCGGGTTGCACCCAACCCTTACAACTAGGAACCAACGTTCCTTTACAACAAAAGTAAAATAGAATGTACAAGAAATACAAACTACGTGTGGACACTACGGTGTCCCTCTTCGTTGACGATGTGATCTTGAAGTCTACAAAGAGTCCACAACCTTGGTCTCTCTTGGAGAGGATCTCCCCGGAACCGGCGGCGGCAAGAAGGGCGGCGGATAGGTTCACAGGATCGGCGGCGACGACGATGTACGGCTGCTGTTCTTTAGAGATCCAAACTTCGTAGCGAAGCTAGCTAGGTCTACCAACGGTCACACGAGGATCGGTCGTCTCGATTGATTCGGACGGGGAAGTTTTTCCCGATCAACAAATCGAGAGACAAGGGATCTCTGGATAGACGCGTGAGACTCTAAGCTTTGCTAAGCTTCTGTCGCCGGAGATCGGGAAGAAACGCGATCAACAGCGGCGACCAACTAGTGCGAGCGGCGACGGCGGCGGCGGAGCAGTTTCGCGATCTTAGGGTTAGATCGTGCTCGGCTTCTTTTCTGTGTGTTTTATTCCGTTCAAAATACCCGTATATATATACTGTAGACGCTTTCAAAATGACCGTTGTGGGACCCACAAGAAGAATCCCTAAGTCCCGGTCCAGAACATTGTCAACGGCAGAATCCGGTTCAGGAAGTTCCAGAGAAATCGCTAAGTAAAAATCGGCGAGAATCGTAGGTGATTCTCGACGAATCGGCGAGAATCAGTTAGTGATTCTCGACGATTCGTCGAGAATCACTAGTGATTCTCGCCGAATCACTTTTTGATTCTCCACGAATAGTACTTGGTATTCATGATCTGCTCTGCGATGGGTTCGGAGAGAATCACTAGTGATTCTCGCCGAATCTTACTTGGCACCGTTTTGAGGTAGCCGGAAAGAGTCTGCGAGAATCACTAATGATTCTCGACGATTCGGCGAGAATCACTTGGTGATTCTCGTCGAATTATACTTAGACGAATTTTCGTCTTTCCACCCAAGAGCTGCTCCTTGACCCATCCTTGCTCCTTGTCTTCTCTTGCATAAACACGACCCTGTACTTGAAAGTAAGTGCACTCCAATAGAGAGAGTACACGTAGGCCAACACACTGATCTGCTCAACGAGGGATTACGTCGTGCAGACCCGTGTATATTGACCTACTGCACCCTGACATTGGTGTGCACTTAGCGTGGAATAACTGCAAGTACAACTTGAAATATTTTATCAAATACATTGTCTATTGACCTTAGCTTGTCCAGGGGCTTCTTCAAATCAGGTACATTGTGGATACAATACCCAACAGTTGTGTCAAGAAGTATTAACAACAACAAAGGAGATGTGTCGACACCACCAAGGCTTGTGTCGACACTTAGTTCACTTGTGTCGACACTTAGTCTACTTGTGTCGACACATGATGAAGATCAGTCTCGACACTTTCAGACAGAGATAGTATTTCAAGAAGTGACTGGATGACTTGACAGCTGCCATTTTCAACCGGTCTACTGCAACTGTCAGAGCTGTCAGAAGGTTGTTAGAAACCGGATCAGCCGGTTACCATGGAGAATGTCTATATAAAGGCATTCTCCTTCAACAAAAAAACCACTGAGAAAAAGATAACTAAAGAACAGTTACAAAAGAAGATAGAATAAGATTTTCTTCAGAAAATCTAAGAAGACTGAGAGAGAGAGCTCCATCTACTCAAGTGCAGCTGCTGAACCAGGCTGCCAAAAAAGATTCAGATTGAGATCTGAATCTCAAGTCAGAAGCTGATTGAAGATCAAATTCACAGGAGATTCAACCCTACTGAGTTCAGATTCAACAAGCTTTGAAGAAAGCTAAGAGAGGTTGTTCTCTGCTATCAGATTCTTCCAAGAACTGATCAAGAAGTCATCCATCCCTTCTCTCTCTATCTGGGTGGTGGTTAATTACTTTATTAAATCAAATTTCTGTAGGATCTTTATAGATCTGAGTTGTAATCATGTGTTATAAAGGCTGAGTGTAGGAGAATATTTTCTCTGAGTGGTAGGCCTTGTTGAAGGCTGAGGTAGGGTTGTGAGCCTGAGTTGTAGGAGATTGATATCTCTGAGTTGTAGGCCTTGTGTAGGCTGAGGTAGGGCTGTGTGCCTGAGTTGTAGGAGTGTGGACTCACTCTGAGTTGTAGGAGACCTGTTGGGGTTCTGAGCTACTGTAAGATCTGAGGATTTGAGGTGAAGAGAAGAAGTTAGGCCGAATCTAGCACACTGCTAGATAGGCGAAGGGGGAAAGTGGATGTACCCAGACCTTGGGGAACCACTATAAAAATCTGTGTGCAATCTGTGTTTTGATAATTCTGTGAATCTGTCCTGTGTTAGCTATAGAATCATCTGTTGTAAAGTAAATAATTGAATAGATTTGCTGCCTTAAAAAGAAAAAGGAATTACACCTATTCACCCCCCCCCCCTCTAGGTGGTTAGGCACTAATTCTTTCAATACATAAACTAAAGAATAGGATTCCCTATGAATTACTTAAAGTGAAGAAACCTAAAATCACTTTTTTTAAGTATTTGGATGTGTATGCTATATACATAATAATAACAAGAAATATATTAGAAAGTTTGAAGCTAAGGCTGAAGAGGGAATCTTTCTAGGATATTCAAAAGTAAGCAAAGCTTACAGGGTGTTCAATAAATCAACCTTAAAAATTGAGGAATCTATACATGTTACCTTTGATGAAACTAACATGTCTTATAAGGAGAAAGAGATTTCTATGAATAATCCTTTGCAGGTACCTCACTTGTGTGAGAAATTAGATGAACTAAACCTCACCCAAGAGGCACCAACACATCCTTCTCCACAAGTTGATGAAGACAGTGAAGAAGAAAGCACTGAAGTGACTGAACTTCATCCAACAGCAAACATAATTCCACAAGAGAAATTAAATCAAAAAATTGTTGCTGAACCAACTCCACTCACTGATCTTGTCACACTAAGGGATCACCCTAGATCCCAAGTGATTGGAGACATAATAGTAGGTGCACAAACAAGGCATCAACTCAACCAAGACTTGATGCATGCCTGTTTTCTCTCTCAAGTTGAACCTCAATCCATAACAGATGCTGAGCAAGATCCCCACTGGATCATGGCTATGCAAGAGGAACTCAACCAGTTTGAGAGATGCAAAGTTTTGGATTTGGTTCCAAGACCCAAAACTGCCAATCATTGGAACCAAATGGGTATATAGAAACAAACTAGATGCCCAAGGTGCAATTGTGAGGAACAAGGCTAGGAGTGTTGCTCAAGGATATAGGCAAGAAGAAGGTATAGATTATGATCAAACATTTGCACCAGTTGCAAGGTTAGAGGCCATCAGAATTTTTCTGGCCTATGCTGTAACACCTCCCCTATAATGACCGTATAATATGGGTCCGGCCGGGGCCCCACAACATACAGTCGCCACAGCTTTATTATTATAAGATGATATAACTACCCAATCTCAAAACTCAAGACACAACACAGCGAAAACAGGAAAAAGACTAGAAGATATCCACACATATAGGAGATTAGAGATGGCCTTATGGCCTTACAACAAAAGTGAGTCCGAAGCTCAAATAATAAAAACAGTCAAGAATGTGCATCAGCACCCCTAAACTACCTCGACATGCAAGCCGAAATATAGGAGCATCAAACATACAATGTCAAATAAGTAAAGCTAAAGCAAAGCAGTACTCTTCATGAGGC
This sequence comes from Platanthera guangdongensis, assembly GCA_039583875.1. NCBI lineage: Eukaryota > Viridiplantae > Streptophyta > Magnoliopsida > Asparagales > Orchidaceae > Platanthera > Platanthera guangdongensis. The sequence continues at coordinate 120,593,887 of CM077152.1, read as the reverse complement.
TTAGGCCTTTTTGTTCGGCGAGCTAGCTCCTGCTTGCGATCCTTGTCCTGTAAAAATTGGTGGTAACGTGGGTCAGCAAAGGCTGACCTCAAACTGTGTAACAAACACATCTCCTCCCGGCCGTCATTAATGGACACCGGGGTACTCCTCCAACCTGCAAGTTAACACTTCGTATGCAATATTCATAAGCAAGAAAAGGAACTAAGGAAACAGGCTTGGATGTCTCAAACATCATACATGTTCTCTACTGTTGAGCATATAATAAAAGGGCCTACTATGCAACATGAATGGAACACCCGGGCTTCACCCAAGGCACCCTATAGCGTATGCATCTAGCACAACATCACATCATTTGGGTACTCATCATTTCCCCATTGGCATAAAGCCACAAACAAAGGGGAACCACAATCTCCCAACGGCATACAAGCCGCCACACGGAACTCTTGCCAAGGCCCCACCCGCTCACGGTCGTAGACCCGGGCTTGCCGGCAAACTCTGACTTCTCATGTCAGGATTCCATCCAACACACTGACCGATTCTAAGAACCCTTGCTGGACCCCACCCGCTCATGGCCTCATTGCCCTGGCTTGCCCCATGCTCGGTGTTCTCGTCAGTCTCACCAAAAGGGGACTAGTCTCGCCGGGACACTTTCCACACATGACTTGCACGTCACGGGATAGCCAGCCGATCACAGAGACACAGCCACGCCTTGGCACATCACAAACCAAGCCAGTTCCACCATAATCCATCATTCGTACTGCAACGTTCCTGCGCACCAAGGAAACCATCTATCGCCAATGGGGAGCTAACCTTGTCCACCAAGAAAACCATCTACCGCCAATGCGGAGCTAACCTTGTCCGGTTCTGGCTACACATACTCACACGAGAAAATGGGGAAAGCATCACAAACATCATAAACGGCCTCTTGCCGCAACGGGTTTCTACCAAAACCCTAAAGCTCGTATGCAACATCACCGGGTTGGAATAACGGTCGTGACCACGGCTTCACCCACCATGCCTAATCCACTAACGGAGCAGATCTCTAATGCAAAATCATGCCAGGGACGGACTCAATCGACCTAGAGGTTTCTCTTGAACCTTGGCGACCAAAACCCCTCTTATATGAGAGATTGGTGCCCAAAAACCATGGAAATAAGAGATGCAAGACACACATCCTAAAACCAAGAGGGGAAGTGTCGTTACCTTCCGACCCCTCTTCCTAGCCATGGAAACTTAGCTGGAAGAAAACCTTCGCAACGATCTTGCCTCCACGGATCCAGACTCGGCTCGCGATTTGGAGCACTGAAGCCTCTCTAATGGACGGATCTCCTTCACCATCTTCCGCGCTCTCCCTTCTCTCTAGATCTTAGACAGAGAAACATCGACTGAAACAATCCAGATTTTGAAACCCTACTCTCAGGTATATCCCAAACAGAAAAACCCCCAGCCTTCGGATCCCACACAAAGGAATGCACGGCTGCGATGCGGGTCTGACCTGGAAAAACAGAATGTCGAACACTCTGCATCAAACCAATCCGCCAAGATCGCCGCTCGACGATCGTCGAACTAAGATCATCGAACGCACAAATCGACGAGTGCAAAATCGTCGAGCGCAAGCCAGATCGTCGAACGCAGATCGTCGATCGCTGGCCAGATCGTCGAGCGCTGGCCAGAACCACGATCACTGGCCTGATCGTCGAACCAAAATCATCGACCGCGCAGATCATCGAGCGCAGATCGTCGAGCGCTGGCCAGAACGTCGAGCGCTGTCCAAATCGACGATCGCTGGCCTGATCGTCGACCCAAGATTGTCGATCGCTGGCCGGATCGACGATCGCTAGAGAGATCGACGATTTCTGGCGAGATCGTCTAACCAAAATCGTCGAACGCAGATCCGACACGGATCGTCGAGCGCAGACTCAACCACACTTCATCGACTTCAAATCGACGACCTCCCGGGCTCTTTGCCGAACCCGACCGAGACACGGCCTTGGACATGCCCGTGTCCTTATCCGTGTCACCCCTTACCAAGACCCAATCCTGGCCAAAAACATTGATCGTCCCTCTTACGGAAATTGGGGCGTTACAACTCTCTCCCCCTTAAACGAATTTCGTCCCGAAATTACAGAAAATAAAAGGGGGCAAAAGCTTAAATGGTACCTGAACGGAAAAACTCTGGATACTCCTCCAGCATGGTTTGCTCTCGCTCCCAAGAGAGCTCCTCACAACCACAGTTGTCCCATCGGACTTTAATGAGTTTCACCTCTTTGTTCTGCAACTGCCGAATCTTTGAATCCTCTATGGCAACTAGACGTACTCGCGTCCTCAAGCCTTCCTCTATCGGCACCGATGCCGGCTCGATCACCACACTAGCATCTACCAAGGCTTTCCTCAAGACGGAGACATGGAAGACGTCGTGTAATCCACTCAACTCTGCGGACAACGCCAACCGGTATGCTTCTTCTCCCACCCGTTCAACAACTTTGAAAGGTCCCAAAAACCTTGGACTCAACTTCTTGAGTCGGCGAACCCGTGAAACGCCCTTGAACGGCTTGATTTTTAAATAGACCCAATCGCCTACCGCAAACTCCAGCTTCCTATGGCGAGCATTAAAATACTTTGCTTGCCGATCTTGTGCCACCTTCATACGCTCTTGAATGGTCCGCACCATCTCACAATACGCTCTTGAATGGTCCGCACCATCTCACAAGCGTCAGCTACCACCTTTTTTCCCAGTAGTTTGGTGTCTCCCGCCTCTACCCAAGACATCGGCGTTCGACACCGTCTCCCATACAAGGCTTTGTACGGTGCCATTTTTATACTTGCTTGGTAACTGTTGTTGTACGCGAACTCAACCACGAAGAGGTGATCTTCCCACTTCTTGCCGAAATCAAGAATGCACATTCTCAGCATGTCTTCCATAGTACGGTTCGTTCTTTTGGTTTGCTCGTCAGTTTGGGTATGGAAAGCTGTACTGAACTTGAGCTTCGTGCCCAAACTCTTTTGAACCAATCTCCAATCCTTGGACGTAAACCGTCCATCTCAATCGCTGACTATGCTCTTAGGAATCCCATGTAGTCACACAATGTTGCGAACATACAACTCCACCAGCTTCTCCACGTTGTCCTCCTTCCGATTTGGGATGAAGTGGGTCACCTTGGTTAAGCGATCCACGATCACCCAAATAGCATCATTACCCTGCTGCGATCTAGGTAACCCATGCACAAAATGCATGGAGATATGATCGAATTTCCACTTGGGGATTGGAAGAGCCTTCAGGAACCCGCCTGGCTTCTGACACTCGGCCTTCACTAAGGCACAAGTTTGGAATCGATTCACATACAAAGCTACGTCCCTCTTCAGCCCAGGCCACCAAAAGGATTTCTTCATATCCAAGTACATCTTTGTACTACCTGGGTGAACGGAGTACTTTGAGAAGTGAGCCTCAAACATCAACTCCTCATGGAGCTTGCCGAACTGTGGTACACAAATCCGTCCTACCTTCCTCAGGATCCCATCAATCATCTCCCAGGCGCTGCTCTCACCCTTTTGAGCCTCCACCACAAACGGTTGAAACTCCACATCCAAACGGGTCGCTTCCCGAATACGATCAGACAAGTCGTTCTGGATTTCAATCCAGTTCAATCGAGCCATGCTAGACTCGCCTCTCGCTACGCATTCCATGCCAAGGGACTCCCAGTCCCGTACCAACCGCTCATCATGAGCTTCGATCCAATTCCCTTGCCCCGAGTACTTTCTACTCAAGGCATCCGCCACCACATTGGCTTTACCTGGCGTATACTGAATTGCCACCTCGTAGTCTCCAAGCAACTCAACCAACCTGCGTTGTCGCATGTTCAAGTCCTTTTGATTCAAGAGATACTTCAGGCTTTTATGATCCGTGAAGATCTCCACCTTTGCACCATAAACATAGTGTCGCCATATTTTCAACGCAAAAATTACCGCCGCCAACTCCAAGTCATGGACGGGGTAATTCCTCTCATGAAGATTCAGCTGCCTAGACCCAAAAGCTATCACCTTGCCATGTTGCACCAAAACGCAACCCAAACCGCATCCTGATACGTCACTGAAGATCTGAAATACCTCGGTCCCTTGCAGAAGACTTAGGATTGGAGCCATCATCAGTCTCTCCTTCAGTGCCTCAAATGCTTAACTGCACTCTTGAGTCCACACAAACTTATGATCTTTACAAGTGAGTGAGGTGAGGGGTAGAGCTATCCGCGAAAAATTCTCCACGAATCTCATATAGTACCCGGCTAGTCCAAAAAAACTTCGGACTTCCGCCATGGTCCTCAAAACCGGCCAATCTCTGATGGCTTCCACTTTTGTTGGATCCACTGCCACCCCATCCCCACTAATCACGTGGCCCAAAAATGCCACCTTCGCTAACCAGAACTCACACTTTGAGAACTTTGCATACAACTGATTCTCTCTCAACACCTGCAAGACCACTCTCAAGTGGGTCTCATGCTCCACCTCCGATTTGGAATTCACCAAGATGTCGTCAATGAATACAACCACAAAAGAATCCAAGTGTTCCCGAAATACTCGATCCATAAGATCCATGAACACAGATGGCGCGTTCGTCAGCCCGAACGGCATCACCGAGAACTCGAAGTGACCATACCTCATACCGAACGCTGTCTTGGGTTTGTCCTCGTCCCGAATTTGCAATTGGTAGTATCCCGACTTTAAGTCCAACTTTGAATACACCACCGACCCCACCAACTGGTCGAACAGGTCGTCTATCCGAGGAATCAGATACTTATTCTTAATGGTCAATTTATTCAGTTATCGGTAGTCTATGCACAGCCGCATACTACCATCTTTCTACTTCACAAACAACACCAGCGCGCTCCACGGTGAAGAACTGGGTCGGATATACCCGTGTTCCAACAGTTCCTGCAACTGCACTTTGAGCTCAGCCAACTCTTTTGGTGTCATTCTAAATGGAGGCCGTGACACCGGCCTAGCCTCTGGCACTAACTCAATCGAGAAGTCGATCTCCCGCCGAGGAGGCGCTCCAGGAAGATCATCAGGAAACACGTCCTCGAATTCTGCCACCACTGGCACTTCCCCAATTGATAACTTGGAGAGGCGAACCTCCAATAATGCTACAAGCGCTATTCCACCCTGGTTAACTGCCTGCACCAACTGCAAGGCCGAAATCAGGGAACAGGCCACTCCGCTAAGGCCCTCAAACTTGACTTCCGCCTGCCCCTTGCTCCTTAGGGTCACCACCTTGGATAGGCAATAAATACTGGCGTGCTGCTCTGCAAGCCAGTCCATGCCCAAAATCACATCAAACTCAACCAATGGTAAAACCGCTGCTACCAATACGAAGTCAACTCCGTCCAGCTCCCAACAAATGCACCCATTGGCCCCGGTGGTCATGGATGACCCATTGGGCATGCGCACTTTCAGCACCACGTCCGCCGAAAATGACTCAACTCCTATTCTCCGGATGAAGCTCTCCGCAAGAAAGGAGTGCAATGCTCCTGTATCGAACAATACCCTAGCGGGGTATCCAGAAGCTAATACGAAGCTTATAACATAGACATCACACATAAAGGTCTAAAATTATGAAGCACAAAGTTAAACTTAAATTTCCTCATACCTGTCACCACATCGGTTTGGCGGATCGCTTCCTGCTGCCCAAGGTTATAGGCCCTTGGTTGCACTGGTTGGAACCGAGAAGCACTAGACTCCGCCATCTTCCCTTTCTCTGTGGCACTGGGGCCGGAGCACATAGTCTGCTCCTGCCTTGCCTCTTGCTCCACTCCTCCTTGAGGACAAACACGAGCGATGTGCCCCACCTTACAGCAGTTGTAGCACGTCGGCGGTCCCCTAGAGTGAGAACCTCCAGACATCCACTTGCTCTTCTCACCGGACCTGGAAGTGTGAGGCTTTCTCCTCCACCTATTCCCTTCCGACTTTCCCTGGGATTGGGAAGGCTTCCCTTCCCCTTGCTTGGGAGTGAAACCCTTACGATGTTGGGTTCACTCCAGATCACTCTCCAATGTCCTGGCAGCCTCAACTAGCTCATTAAAACCAGCTCTCATCATGGAAATGGGGGGTTGCCTCAGATTCTCTCTCAACCCCTGGTAGAAGAGGTTATCCCTCTCTACATCATCTGCCATCGTCGTTCCTGCATAAGGACCCAAACGGGTGAACTCTTGCACATACTCGTCCACCATCTTATCTCGCTGCACCAAGTGCAGAAACTGCCTCTAAAGGGCCAACCTCGTTGAAATGGGAATGTACTTCTTTAGAAAAGCATCCGCAAACTCTTCTATGGACGGGGTGCGTCCAGGAAATTGGCGGCCGCTATGGCTCACCCACCACAGCTTTGCGTCTCCTTCTAACATGAAGGCCGCAAACTCAGATTTCTTATCTTCTAGGGTCTCCGCCACCCTCAGAAGTTCTGGCATCCTTGCCTACCAATCCTCTGTATCAGTCGGGGTACCGAATCCCTTGAATGCCGGGGGATGGAAGCTCAGAAAATACATCATGTGTCGGTCTCCATGTCCGACAACCACCCTTTCTGCCAAAGGCTCCACTCGCCTGGTTTCTCCGCCTGGCACGGCCGTCGTCGTATCCGGTATAGCAAGGGTTGCTACCTGAGCTGTCGCTGCAGCTTGGGCTGCCACCATTGCTTCCGCAAGCATGCGACAGGAATCGGACGGGTTTACACCTGTGCCCAAAAGACCCGGAGCAGTGGCACTGCTCGCTGAAAGCTCTTCTCTTGGTCTCGACGTACCCGCCTCGTTGCTTGCACTCTTCAGAAAAGCAAGAAAACAAGGAATCAGTCTCTAATCACAAGACTCAAACATAAGGACACTCATGGGCCCGCATTACTCCTATGTGGATATCTTCTATACGCACTGACCTTGGATCTAACCTCCCTCTGATACCAAATTGTAACACCTCCCCTGTAATGAACATACAATATGGGTCCGGCCGAGGCCCCACAACATACAGATGCCACAGCTTTAGTATTATAAGATGATATAACTACCCAATCTCAAAACTCAAGACACAAAATAGCGGAAACAGCAAAGATACTAGAAGATATCCACACATATAGGAGATTAGAGATGGCCTTAAGGCCTTACAACAAAAGTGAGTCCGAAGCTCAAATAATAAAAACAGTCAAGAACGTGTATCAGCACCCCTAAACTACCTCTGCATGCAAGCCGGAATACAGGAGCATCAAACATACAATGTCAAATAAGTAAAGCTAAAGCAAAGCGGTTCTCTTCATGAGGCTTAGGCCTTTTTGGCCGGCGAGCTAGCTCCTGCTTGCGATCCTTGTCCTGTAAAAATTGGTGGTAACGTGGGTCAGCAATGGCTGACCTCAAACTGTGTAACAAACACATCTCCTCCCGGCCGCCCCTAACGGACCCCGGGGTACTCCTCCAACCTGCAAGTTAGCACTTCGTATGCAATATTCATAAGCAAGAAAAACAACTAAGGAAATAGGCTTGGATGTCTCAAACATCATTCATGTTCTCTACTGTTGAGCATATAATAAAAGGGCCTGCTATGCAACATGAATGCAACACCCGGGCTTCACTCAAGGCACCCTATAGCGTATGCATCTAGCACAACATCACATCATTTGGGTACTCATCATTTCCCCATTGGCATAAAGCCGCAAACAAAGGGGAACCACAATCCCCCAATGGCATACAAGCCGCCACACGGAACTCTTGCCAAGGCCTCACCCGCTCACGGTCGTAGACCCGGGCTTGCCGGCAAACTCTGACTTCTCATATCAGGATTCCGTCCAACAGACTGACCGATTCTAAGAACCCTTGCTGGACCCCACCCGCTCATGGCCTCATTGACCGGGCTTGCCCCATGCTCGGCGTTCTCGTCAGTCTCACAAAAAGGGGACTACTCTCGCCGGGACACTTTCCACACATGACTTGCACGTCACGGGATAGCCAGCCGTCCACAAAGACACAGCCACGCCTTGGCACATCACAAACCAAGCCAGTTCCACCATAATCCCTCATTCGTACTGCAGCGTTCCCGCGCACCAAGGAAACCATCTACCGCCAATGGGGAGCTAACTTTGTCTACCAAGGAAACCATCTACCGCCAATTCGGAGCTAATCTTGTCCGGTTCCGGCTACACGTACTCACACGAGAAGATGGGGAAAGCATCACAAACATCATAAACGGCCTCTTGCCGCAACGGGTTTCTACCAAAACCCTAAAGCTCGTATGCAACATCACCGGGTCGGACTAACGGTCGCGACCACGGCTTCACCCACCATGCCTAATACACTAACGGAGCGGATCTCTAATGCAAAATCATACCGGGGACGGACTCAATCGACCCGGAGTTTTCTCTTGAACCTTGGCGACCAAAACCCCTCTCATATGAGAGATTGGTGCCCAAAAACCATGGAAATAAGAGATGCAAGACACGCATCCTAAAACCAAGAGAAGAAGTGTCGTTACCTTCCGACCCCTCTTCCTAGCCATGGAAACTTAGCCAGAAGAAAACCTTTGCAACGATCTTGCCTCCATGGATCCGAACTCGGCTCGCGATTTGGAGCACCGAAGCCTCTCTAATGGCCGGATCTCCTTCACCGTCTTTCGCTCTCTCCCTTCTCTCTAGATCTTAGACGGAGAAATAGCGACTGAAACAATCCGGATTTTGAAACCCTACTCTCAGGTATATCCCAAACAAAAAAACCCCAGCCTTCGGATCCCACACAAAGGAATGCACGGCTACGATACGGGTCTGACCTGGAAAAACAGAATGTCGAACACTCTGCATTAAACCAATCCGCCAAGATCGCCGCTCGACGATCGTCAAACCAAGATCATCGAAAGCACAAATCGACGAGCGCAAAATCGTCGAGCGCAAGCCAGATCGTCGAACGCAGATCGTCGATCGCTGGCCAGATCATCGAGCGCTGGCCAGAACCACGATCACTGGCTTGAGCGTCGAACCAAAATCATCGACCGCGCAAATCGTCGAGCGCAGATTGTCGAGCGCTGGCTAGAATGTCGAGTGCTGGCCAGATCGACGATCGCTGGCCTGATCGTCGACCCAAGATCGTCGACCGCTGGCCGGATTGACGATTGCTGGCGAGATCAACGATCGCTGGAGAGATCGATGATCTCTGGCGAGATCGACGATCTCTGGTGAGGTCGTCCAACTAAAATCGTCGAACGTAGATCCGACACGGATCGTCGAGCACATACTCGACCACACTTCGTCGACTTCAAATCGACGACCTCCCGGGATCTTTTCCAAAACCGACCGAGACACGGCCTTGAACACGCCCGTGTCCTTGTCCGTGTCACCCCTAACCAAGACCGAATCCTGGCAAAAAACTTTGATCGTCCCTCTTATGGAAATTGGGGCATTACATATGCTTCCTACAAGAATTTCAAGGTATATTAGATGGATGTAAAGAGTGTTTTTCTGAATGGAGTCCTAAAAGAAGAACTCTATGTTGAACAACCTCCAGGTTTCATCTCTCCAACCCATCCTTATCATGTATTTAAATTGCATAAAGCCCTCTATGGTCTAAAGCAAGCTCCAAGAGCTTGCTATGAGACCTGAGCCAGCTTTCTAATAGAGCATGATTTCACTAGAGGCATAGTAGATAAAACACTATTCACTAGACACCATAATGATAAAATTTTATTAGTACAAATATATGTGTATGACATCATATTTGGATCTACTGACTCTAAACTATGCAAAAGTTTTTCTGACCTCATGCATTCTAAGTTTGAGATGAGTAGCATGGGTGAGCTCTCGTACTTCCTTGGTCTCCAAGTGAAGCAGCTACCTGATGGCTGATGCCTCAGCAAAGAAAACACTTATGACTACTAATGCTGTAATAGATTCTGATCCACATGGGAAACCTATTGACCAGAAGCTATATAAGGGCATCGTTGGGTCACTACTATATCTTACAGCTAGCATACCTGATATCATGTTTGTCACATGCCTTTGTGCTAGGTTCCAAGTGAACCCTAAGGAATCTCACCTAATTTTTCTAGAAAGAATTTTGAGATATATAAAGAGTTGTCCCAGTCTAGTCCTATGGTATCCTACTGAGTCAGAATTTAGGTTAACTGGATACTCAGATGCTGACTTTGCTAGATGTAGGGTGGACAGAAAAAGTACCTCAGGAACCTACCAGTTCCTTGGTATGAGATTAGTCTCTTGGTTTTGTAAAAAGCAGTCATTTGTGTCCACATCAACTGCTGAAGCAGAATATATAGTAGCTGACAGTTGTTGTTCCCGGATACTGTGGATCCAAAACCAACTCCTGGACTATGGATTCAACTTAAATAATTCAACTCTCTTATGTGATAACACAAGTGCTATAGCCATAGCACAGAATCCAGTCCATCACAGTAGGACTAAGCATATAGACATTAGGCATCATTTCATTAGAGAGTGTGTAGACAAAAATAAAATTAAAGTTGTCTATATCTACACTGATTTACAAAGAGCTGATATTTTTACCAAACCCTTGGATGAAAGAAATCACTTATTCTTTATAAATCAGCTTGGAATGATCAATGGAGAAGCCATAGTTTAATTTCTGTCTGCACTCGACGAATTTGCCAAAGTTCGTCGAACGGAGCTCGACGAACTAGTGAAAGTTCTTGAGATATTCGTCGAACAGAGTACGACGAATTCTCTGTGAGTGATGTCATTTTCGTCGAATGGAGATCGACAAATCTACTTCAGAAAACTTTCGTCGAACGGAGTTCGACGAAATGTCTTCAACTCTTCAGACTGAGCTTGACGAATTATTTAACTGCAAACTATTTCGTCGACCTCAGATCGAAGAATTATATTATTTTTTGTGGAACGGAGTTTGTCGATTCATTTTCTGTAAAACCTTGTATCTAGGTTTTCTTCGACCTCCGTCCCGCGCTTTTAGTTCCTTTGCACTTGATCTTCGTTTTTTTCTTGCATGTGCTCTAATGGCGATTCCAGCATGGACTCTTGCAACAATGAAATTTGATACTGGATTCGATGTGGATTTCGACTCCTTCCAACATTCTGACCAAATCTTCCTAGATATCGTGCAACTGCTTGAAGAATAATAATTGAAGAATCTACTGTCGACCAGGATCAAGATTTCTGGCACTGAAATCAAGGAATGAGTCTATATTTCTTCTACAACAAATGACAACACCATGATTGGAACTATGGCGGGTAATGTTGTTTCCCTCACCCCCGCCGACCTAACTGAAATATTTGGTTTAAGTAATGGAGAAGACGAATTAGAAGTTGATAATGAAGAGTATGATATGATGCTAAGTATGATGGGTTACTCTGGAGAAAACCCTAACAAACAGCTAAAGAAACAACTGTCTGCTGAGTTCAAGTTTCTAGCAGACATCGTGGGCAAAGTCTTGCTGGGTAAGCATACTGCACATGACTACATAACCAGGCATCAATTCCTGGTAATGTGTGCAGTGTTAAACAAGAATCAGGTCAACTGGGCTCAGATCATGTTTGATCTGATTAAGAAAACTAATAATAAAAAGGAAGTCAGTTTTGGAAGGATCTTAGGGATCTTCCTAAAAGAAAAAGCTGTTGAATCCCTGGTCTCCCAGACCATATTCATAAATGCCAGCAAGAGGCTCACCTATGCCCTCTTTGGCAGGTGGGAGAGGACCATCACAAAGCCCTCCAAGGCTTTCTCTTCCACCAGGGCTTCAGAGAGTACCAGGGATGATCCAGCCACTTCCCATCCTGCTGAAGAGATCCCTCCTTCACCTCCCTCACTTCCAGCCATCCCACCTCAACATCAGATGCTACAACAACCCTCTTCCACAATTCCTTCTCTTCCACACCCACAACAACAAAAAATTCATATTCCTACTCCAGCTCCATCTCCTGCCATTTCTCCACCAATAGATATCACTAACATCCCCTCTTCTCCCACTCAGGAATATCATCAACCTTCCCCTTCACAATCCCCACAAACAACACCACATCAATCTCCCCATGATACACACATTCCCTCACCACCTTCATCTCCCTTACCCCCTCATTTGGACAACAACCCATTCTTTACTCTGCCTACTTCCCCTTCTCTTCCAGATGTCCACATTCATGATGCTCTCCCTCCTCCTCCACCAACTACTACCATCCCCACTTCTATCTCCATTCCAACACCCTCTGTCACACCCTCTACCACTCCACTTTTGGATCCATCCATTATTCCATCGCTTATTGCACTGCTTACTCCTCTCCTCAAAAATCTTATAGCAGAGGCTATCTCACCTCTTGTTGTTTCCATCTCCTCCTTAGCTACCCAAATCACTGCCCTCTCTGCTGCCCCCTCTTCAGTAAGGGGTCTGGCTTCAGTTTCCACTGAAACCAGGCAGGGGGATATACTTGATGAAGAAGTAGCAACAGTAGTATCAGCAGCAGCAGTACTAGCAGCAGTAGAAGTAACAGCAGTAGCATCAGAAGAAGCAGCAGCAGCTACTAATGATGAATTATTTGATTTCATTAATTTCATTAATACTGACATGGATGTGGATGAGACTGCAATAGAGGAAGTAACCACTGTTGGTGATTATATTATTAATCCCACAGTAGATCTATTCAATTTGTTGAAAGTTTTTGATACAGTTTACTTCAATAACCTTCCAGCAGACAGCACTAAGTCATCTTTGGCTGTAAATCCGTATACCACACCAATAAGCCCCAAAGTTGCCAAGCAACTCAAGGCCATTTTTGCTACTCCAGAGGCTCCATCCATTCCATCTCCACCCAGAGCTGTTTCCCCCATCAGTTCATCTCCTCCTGCTCCTGTTTTTGTAATGGATGATTCCCCCATGCCTGATCTTGACACTTTGATCATGACTGATATAGAAGAGGAAAATAAGACAGTTACTGAATGCACTGTTAGGTATAGCTCTCCAGCTCCTGCTCCAGCTCTAGTTACAGCTCCTCCTCCATATCCCTCTCAGGCTAAGAAACCTCCAATATCTACTGAAGCCCTAAAAGCATTAAATGCATTATATGATAATACTCAGGACTCCACTGATGATGATGAGGATGAAGATGAGGACTCAGATGAGGAACCCAAGAAAAAGAAAATTTCCAAGAAGAGGAAAGCTCCTCCATCTCCTGCTCCAAAGCCCAACCTAGCAAATGATATACCTTATTATATACTCCTGAAGATCACTCCTTACAAGGGCATACAAGCATGGATGTGGCTGTCTAAGAATGAACAAAAAGAGAGAAAGAAGAGCAGAAGATATTCACCTCCTCCTACTCAAAGATATAGAAAGGATCCCCCTCCACCTCCTCCTCCAGCTGCTGGTGCTTCAGGTACAACATCTCAAAGGTCTACCCAGTTTCAAACATACCAAAGACAACAAGGTAGATCTTCATCTTCAGGAAGTAGCCAGCCGAGACATTATTCTTCTGACAAGCAGCATCAACAACAACAGCAGCAGCAAAAATTCTCTGAACATCAAAAGGCTGAAGCCCCAAAAGACCTGCTTCCCCTCCTATACCATTTGAAGATCCAAAGTCAGCTACAACTGCTAGGATGGCCAGGTTCCAGGAACTGGTTGGTCTGTCTATGATTAACAAAGCTAAAGCTGAAGGGAAGGATCCCACTCAATTCTCAACCATGTCTAAATATAGGAAGGAAGAGCTTAACAGGTTTGCTAAAGCTAACAAGTTTTTCAATGTTGATGATTATATGAAATTGCATCCAGAAGCAGTAGTGCCCAGGGCTACCTCTCTAAATATCATTGGGGCTGCTGACATGACAATGACCAAGGCTCAAGCTGCAGATCCCAATAGGGAAATTAAGTTTACTCAGTCTGGAGACAAGGCAAAAGAGGAGAAGCACAAGGAGTAGAAGAAAAGGAAATGATACTTAAACTGATTAGTTTTTGTGGTATTTTAAAAATTGCTTTCTTATCTCCTGATACAAAGTCTTCTGTACATATATATCTACTGTATTTGTTTAAAATTTCCTACCTGTTGGGTACATTGGTTAAATGTACCTGATTTGAATAAGCCTCACCCAACTCAATGATATACATCATAATGTATTTGATGTATGTTGAGTTTACTTGTGCAGGTTAAGTAATTACTGGACTGAAGCAAAAAGTTTCTAAGTCCATGTGTCGACACCCAGAGGGAAAGTGTCGACACTTAAGAAGACTTGTGTCGACACCCAGACAAGCAGTGTCGACACTTGGAGTCATTGTGTCAACACCTGGAATGCAGAGTCGACACCAGACAGAAAGTGTCGACACAAGGAGCTGTGTCGACACTCGGTGAAGAAAAGTGCAGACAGAAAGTGTCGACACAAGGAGCTGTGTCGACACCCAGTGAAGCTGTGTCTACACCAGAAAGTGTCGACACTTGGAGCTGTGTCGACACTCAGCAAAAGTCTGCAGAGACTAAGTACAAGTGTCGACGCCCAGCACAATGTGTCGACACTTAGCAGAAGAGTCAGCACTTGAAGTAAGTTTCGACACCAAGAACAATGTGTCGACACTCAGCAGAAGACTCAACACTTGAAGAAAGTGTCGACACAAGGAGCTGTGTCGACACTTAGCAAAGAACAGAAAGATCATCAAATTATTCTAAGTACAAGTGTCGACACAAAGGGAATGTGTCGACACTCAGCTGAAGTCTCAACAGAAGAATCAAGTGTCGACACAAGGAGCTGTGTCGACACTCAGCAAGTATCAACATAGAAGACCATGTGTCGACACTTCACAGATTCAACACAAGAAGTTGTGTCGACACAAAGGAGATGTGTTGACACTTAGAAGAATTCAGCAAGTTACAGAATATCAAGTACTTGTGTCGACACTCAATTTCAGTGTCGACACATGAAGAAGAATCTGTGTCGAGACATACAAGAAGTTGTGTCGACACCTTGTAGACTTGTGTCGACACTTACACAACTTGTGTCGACACTTGGCCTATAAGTGTCGACACTTAAAGACAGAAAGTCTCGACACTATCAGACAGATAGAGATTTTCAAGAATTGACTGGATGACTTGACAGCTGCCGTTCCAGCCGGTCTACAGCACCTGTCAGAGATGTCAGAATTCAGTTATGGACCGGACCAGCCGGTTACCATGAAGAAGGCCTATAAATAGGCTCATACAGTCTACAGAAATTGTTGTTGTTGTAGTTGTTCAGATTATTGTTCAAGTAGTTATTGAAGTGGTACACAGAGTATCAACACAAGAAGATCTAGCCGTCCAAGTGCAGATCTAAGAAGTTGGAGAGAGAGGGCTCCATCCAAGAAATCAGCCTTTGGAACTAGGCTGAGAAGAAGGGTTCAGATATATTCTGGATCTTAAGAAGCAGAGATCAAGGATCAACTGCAGGAGGATTCATTCTTATTCAGTTCTATTTCAAGAAGCTTTGAAGAAAGCTAAGTCAGATTGAATCCAGCTGAGTTCTTCCAAGAACTCATCAAGAAACTCTCAACTCCCCTCTCTTGTTTCTGAGTTGTTGAGTTATTATTTCTATAATCATTTTTATCTTGTAGGATCCTTTGGATCTGAGTGAATTGTAAGCCTGTAATTATAAAGGCTGAGGGTAGGGCTTGAGAGCCTGAGTGTAGGAGATTGAAATCTCTGAGTGTAGGCCTTGTTGGCTGAGTGTAGGCCTTGATTGGCTGAGTGTAGGCCTTTGTGGCTGAGTGTAGGCTTTGGGAAAAGCTGAGTTGTAGGGCCTTGGGCCTGAGGTGTAGGAACCAATTTGGGTTCTGAGCTAGTGGAGAAGTTTGGCCGAATCTAGTACACTGCTAGATAGGCGAAGGGGGAAAGTGGATGTACCCAAAGCTTGGGGAACCACTATAAATCACTGTGTCTGCTGTGTTGTGTTGTGATTTGCTGTGTATGCTGTTTGTTTGCTGTGATAACATAGTTAGAAATCTGTGATATTAACTGTTTGCTGCCATTAAAGTTTAAAAAGGATTAGGTCACCTATTCACCCCCCCCCCCTCTAGGTGTTTAGGTACTATATCTTTCAAGTTGTATCAAAGCGAGGTTCCTTAAAAAATGGACTAACAGTCTGAGGAGATCCTGATTGGCAGATTCAGTCAAAGACAAATTACAGATTCAAGAAAATCAAGAAACATGGGTTCTTCTGAGAATCACAAGGAATTGGGTTCCATGAAATTACTTATATGCAGAAAGGAAATCTTTGGGATTTGGAAGGAAAGGGTAAGGCTGTTTATGGAAGCCTCTGACCCTAGGATATACATCACAGTCAAGGAGGGGCCTTATGTGCCCATGAAGATATCAGTTCTAGATGCAAATCAGAGAACCCCAAAGGATTTCTCTGAGATGACTAAGGATGAGATTGTCCTAGCCACCATGGACAAGAGGGCACAAAACATCATAGTGAGTGCCATAGATGATGCCACTTTTCAGAATCTTATTCACTGTAAGACAGCCAAAGAGATGTGGGATACTCTCATTGTCTATATGGAAGGTTCTGAAGAAGTTAGGCAAGATAGAAAATCCTTGCTAAATCAAGAGTATGAGAGTTTTAGAAAAGGGAAGGGTGATAGCATAACTGAGTGCTACAAGAAGTTCTACAGAATAGTGAATGAACTCATGTCTTATGGAAGAGAGTTCAGCAATTATGAACTAAATGACAAGTTCCTAAGGTCCCTAACTAAAGATTAGGACACAAAGATTTGTGCCATTAGAGAAATGGCTAAGTTGGGAGAAATTCCTCCACCTACACTGTTTGGCAAGTTATTGTCTTATGAGATGCAGCTGACAGTGAGAAAAGAGGAGGAGAAATCCACAAGAATTGAACACAAGGAAAGAACTGTAGCTTTCAAGACAGAAGCCTCCAGAAAGTGCAGGAATAAGTCATCAACTCCACCTCCAAAGGTAGTTGAATCAGAGACAGATGAGTCAGTCAGCACAAAATCTGCAAGCAGTGAAAGTGATGAAGACTTTGCTGCCTTCACTAGACACTTTCAGAAATTCTTGAAGAAGAAACAGTGGAGGTCAAGGCCTTCTACTTCACAGGGAAAAGAAGACCTATATCAGGATAAAAAGGCCTCAAAGAAGGACAGGAAGAGGACTAAGTCTAGCAAGGCAACTGGATCAAAAATAGTGTGCTATTGCTGCAATAGACAAGGCCATGTTATTGCAGATTGTCCTGAAAAGAGAAAAGAGTCTAGTGACAGGAAGAAGACTCATTTCAAAGGCAAGAAAGAGAAGTCTTTTGTTGCCAAGAAGGAGAAGACTCTATCAGATATCTCTTCTTCAGAAACTGAGTCTGAGGCTGAAGCTTACATAGGGCTGTTTGCTGAAGAAGAAGAAGAAGAATTCATGCAGATTTTGGAATCTATATATGAACAAGAAGATAGTCAATGCCAAGGGCTAATGGCTTTGACAGAGCATGACAAAATCCTGGAGCAGCCAGGACCCAGTAAGGTACAATGTTCAACTCTAAGTTCAGTTTCTTGTTCTAGTACAGAATCAGATTCATCTTCATCAAGTGATGGAAGTGTATCTGAGTCTGAGGATGATATTCATCAGCTTATAGATGAATATAAAGTGCTGTTGCAAGCTTACAAGAAAAGCAAGTCCCTAGCCAAAATTCAGGCAAAGGAGATTGCTGATCTTAAAGCTGCTGCAACAGATTCTGAGAAGCAATTTGATCAAAAACTTAATGAGATAGCCAGGTTGAAGCACATAACAGTGATTCAAATGGGTACTATATCATTTAAAAATGATCAAATCAAGAGTCTGGAGATCAATCTTCAGAAAGAGAGAGAGCTTGTTGCTAGGTTTTCTAAACCTAAGTCAGTGCTACCTTTAATTGATGAATTTGTTCATCATAAAGGCAAGGCTGGACTGGGCTTTATTAAACCTGCAAGGACTGAGCAGTCCAAGTTCAAGTCCAAGGGCAAAGCCCCAACATTCAACAAGTCAGCTGTTGATAAGACAGCAAAGACAGTACCTAAGCAAAGGTACAACAAGTTTGAATGTTGGTGTTGTGGCAAAGTTGGCCATTTTGCAGTGGACTGTTGGCACAATGCTAGTGCCAAAGTGAGTACCAAACTACCTGTTGGAAAGCCAGTAGGTAGCTTTGTCAGATTGCAAACTAACAAGTACCAAGGACCCAAGAATTCTTTGGGTTCTAAGGTTCATTAATCTGTTTTGCAGGTGAGTCCAAGTGGCCATACCCCAACATGGTACTTGGACAGTGGATGTTCCAGACATATGACTGGAACAAGGGGACTACTAAGGGACTACATTCCAATCAAAGATGGTCCAAAGGTTACCTTTGGTGGTTCTGAAAAAGGAATCATCAAAGGGTTTGGTAACATTTCTAGTAACTTAGTTACCATTACTCAAGTGGCTTATGTTAAAGGGTTAAAACACAACCTAATAAGTATAAGTCAATTAAGTGATGTAGGGTATGACATCTCATTTGTTAAAAATGGTTGTCATATCAAGAGGTCAAGTGATCAAGAGATCATTTTGACTGGTTATAGGAAAAGGAATGTCTATTGCTTAGACATTATGGTTGAGAACAGTGGTTCTCCAGTGTGTCTTGTAGCTGATGAGACAGTCTCTCATTGTGTCAAATGGCACAAGAGGCTTGCCCATCTTAACTACAAGACTATTGGTAAACTCTTCAGCAAAGAGTTAGTGAGGAATGGTCCTCAAGTTAAGTGTGTTAAAGATGGTATTTGCTCAGCTTGTCAAAAGGGCAAGCAGACTAAATCCACCTTTAGAAGCATAGAAAACAAAGATGTTGTGAGGTGTTTATACCTCTTGCACTTGGATCTCTTTGGTCCAATGCCAGTTCACAGCTTAGGTAGGAAGGTCTATACCCTTGTAGTTGTAGATGACTACTCAAGGTTTTCCTGGGTGTTCTTCTTAAGACAGAAATCTGAAACACCTAGTGTCTTCCATAGCTTTGTCAAGCAAATTCAGAATGAACTAGACAGTACAGTGGTCAAGATTAGAAGTGACCATGGTACTGAGTTTCAGTCTGATAGCATGACAAAACTTTGTGAAGACTTTAGGATATTTCAAGAATTCTCTTCACCTAGAACACCTCAGCAAAATGGCATTGCTGAGAGGAAGAATAGAACCTTGATAGAGGCTGGTAGGACCCTATTAAGTGATACATCACTGCCAGAGTATTTCTGGGCTGAAGCAGTTAACACTGCATGCCATGTTATAAATAGGGCTACCATCACTAAAGGGCTCAACAAGACCCCCTATGAAGTTGTGAAAGGCAGGAAACCAAACCTATCCTATTTTAGGATCTTTGGTTGCAAATGCTTCATACTTAACAATGGGAAGTCTTACTTGACTAAGTTTGCTGCCAAGTCCCACGAGGGAATTTTTGTTGGGTATAGCAATAATAGTAAGGCTTATAGAGTCTACAACTTGTCTACACAAGTTGTAGAAGAATCTGTGCATGTAGTTTTTGATGAGACTAAACTTATTAACAATGAGTTGTCTAGTACTGTATGCAGCCCCACAGGTTTAACAAAGAAAATGGACAAGCTTACTATAGAAGAAGTACCTGCTGCAAGACAGCAAGGAGAGGAGAGTAGCTGTTGTCCAGGGGGAGAACTACATGTGCCAATTGCTGATGAAGTACAAGGAATACAGCATGATGGAGATGCTGAAGAGGTTCAACCAGAAGTTAGGATGCCTCCAGCCAATAGGCATCTTAGAGATCATCCAGTAGAGCAGATTATTGGAGATCCAAGACAAGGAGTACAAACCAGGAGCAGATACATGAATGCAGCAATCTACTCCAGCTTTCTGTCTCAAGTTGAACCTAAGAAGTTTGAAGAAGCAATACTGGACCCACAATGGACTGAGGCAATGCAAGAAGAGCTTAATCAGTTCAAAAGGTGCAAGGTCTGGGAACTTGTTCCTAGACCTAGAGACCACAATATAATAGGAACCAAGTGGATCTACAGGAATAAGATGGATGAACAAGGGGTCATCATTAAGAATAAAGCAAGACTGGTTGCTAAAGGATATAGGCAAGAAAAAGGTATTGATTTTGATCAAACCTTTGCTCCAGTAGCCAGACTGGAAGCCATAAGGATGTTCTTGGCCTATGCAACCTATCAAGGATTCAAGGTTTACCAAATGGATGTAAAGTCAGCATTCCTGAATGGTAATCTTAAGGAAGAAGTCTTTGTGGAACAGCCTTCAGGTTTTGTTGATCCAACTCTACCTCATCATGTCTATAGACTTAGGAAAGCTTTATATAGGTTAAAGCAAGCCCCTAGGGCTTGGTATGAAACCCTATCTAGTTTCCTCATTGAGAACAAGTTCTCAAGGGGGAAAATAGATAAGACTCTATTCCTTAGGGAATCTAGAGGCAAAGTTATACTTGTCCAAATATATGTAGATGACATTATATTTGGGTCTACTGAAAGCAGCCTTTGCAAAAAGTTTGCAAAACTTATGCAAGGTCAGTTTGAGATGAGTAGTATGGGAGAGCTGAAGTTTTTCTTGGGTCTCCAAGTTAAACAGACTGAAAGTGGTTTATCCATATGTCAGTCCAAGTTCACCCTAGAACTCATAAGGAAGTATGGTATGGTTTCATCCAGTATCATGAAGACTCCTATGGGGTCAAGTATGTCTCTTAGCAAGGATGATGCAGGGAAACCTGTAGATGAAACCTTGTATAGAGGGATAGTTGGCTCCCTATTATACTTGACTGCTAGTAGACCAGACATCATGTATGCTACATGTGTTTGTGCAAGGTATCAAGCCTGCCCTAAAGAGTCTCATTTGACTGCAGTCAAGAGAATATTGAGATATCTAAAGGGCACTCCCTATCTAGGCCTCTGGTACCCTAGGAATGGAGATTTTGATCTAACAGGTTATTCAGATGCAGACTTTGCAGGATGCAAAGAAGATAGAAAAAGCACTACTGGAACCTGTCAATTCCTAGGTGGGAGACTAATTTCATGGAGTAGCAAAAAGCAAACCAGTGTGGCTATCTCCACAGTAGAGTCAGAGTATGTGGCTGCAGGAAGTTGTTGTGCTCAACTTCTGTGGATACAACATCAGCTAGAGGACTATGGATTTCAGGTAAGTAGAACTCCACTTTTCTGTGATTCTACTAGTGCTATTTCAATAGCTAATAACCCTGTATCTCATAGTAGGACAAAACATATTGAAATTAAATATCATTTTCTTAGGGAGCATGTAGAAAGAGAAGATATTTCATTAGAATATGTTAAAACTGATAATCAAGTAGCTGATAAGCTAAGTTCAATAGATTCAAAATTGAACTAGGAATGATAAACTTAGAGTAAGTTTACAGAATTGAAAATGGCTAAGTAAAAAGGTGTCGACACATAGACAAGTCTATGTCGACACAGAATAGTGGTGTCGACACTTCAGGAAAAAGGTGTCGACACATCTAGGAAGTTGGTGTCGACACTTCAGAATATTAGTGTCGACCCATGTCAAGAAGGTGTCGACACATCCAATGTGGTGTCGACACTTAAGTTTTACTCAGAATTTTCTAAGTAAAGTCTCGACAATGTGTCGAGTTATGTTGTGTCGACACATACTCAAGTGTCGACACATAAAATCTGTTGACTAAACTTGTGTCAACACATATGTGTCGAGACATTATAAGTCAGTGTCGACACTTATTGCCAGTGTCGACACATTTTAAGTTAGCTGTCCCGCCTGTTCGTCTTCAAAATCAGAAAGGTATAAATAGGGTTCTGTCTTTGTTTGTCGACACGCTTTCAAAGTTTCGAGACCAAACTTCTGTGTCGACACCTCTCTTTTCTCAAGACAAATTCTACAAACCCTAATGGCGCCTAAGCTAGAGGAGAATGTCAACGAAGGATACGAGCTGGTGCGCGGCGCTTTCAATGATGCTGATGCAGAAATCCAGGCGGTCGTAACCCTAGTCGCAGATTCAGGGTTAGAGTATTTAGTTTCTGAACCTACAAAAATATGGAAGAAAGAGGTTCTTGAATTCCTAAATGGAGCTGAAGTGGATGAATCTGGATACAGAATCAAATCCAGAGTTCATGGAACTAAGGTTAAGATATCGCCAAAGAGCTTGAGAAAGGTGCTTCAATTGCCAAGAACTCAAGATGAAGAAGAAGTTACTGCATCCAAGACCAGGGAAGCTCTAACCTGGTGTGGACTTGATTCCAAGATGAAGATAGGTTCTGTTTTTAACAGGAAAGGCATGAACAGCCAAGGCAAATTCTTGTCTGAAATTGTTGGAAAGGTCTTACTCAGCAAGCCAGGAGGGCATGACAGAGTGTCTGCCCATATGTTTGGTATAATGACAAGAATAATCTTCACCTTAAGCACTGATTGGTCAGTAATTGTATTTGAGAAAATCAAGGAAAGCTTGAAGAAGCCCAATCTGGGCAGAATCTTAAGTCTTTACCTAGCTGGTACCATACCAGAGGTAATGAATACTGCTGCTGGAAGCAAGATAAATCACATGAGGAAGATGGATCTGAGGATCTTTTCTAGATGGGACAGGGTGTTGTCAAAGGAGATGCCAACCCCTGAGAAGATAGTTACTGAGAAGGAGATTCCTCCAAAGAAAAAGAGAAAAACTGCTCCAGTGGCACAAGAGTCCACTAGCAGTTCTGATAGTGAAGAACAGGTTGTCTTCACTCCAGATGACCATGAGGAAGAGCCTGCTGAAAAGACTCCTGCTCCTCAAGAGGTTGCTGAGATCCAGGGGGAGCTGCCTCAAGCTAGCCCCATCCACAAGGATCAAAGCCAGGGGGAGCCTCCAGTTGTAGAAGAACCCTCTACACTGGAAAGTGAGCAATCCACCACCATCATACAAGAGGTACTCACTGATCTAAATACTTTAGAATTTCTTATAGAAGATGCTGATTTGTCTGATGTTCATCAGCAAACTCAGCTGGATAGTCAAGAACCAGATGCTGTTATAAAAGACACATATGTTGTACAAGCAGTGGTTCCTGATCCAGTGGTTGAAGAGCAACGAATGTCTCCAGTTCATTCACCACCAGAATACACCATGGAAGATTTATTTTTAAATCTAGATCAACATGACTTTGACATGGACAAGGCTACTGCTGATGAAGAGAATGCTGCTGTTGAGGGGGAGCAGATGGAAATTCTGGAAGAGCCTGTAAGGGTGGAATCTGAGAAGGCACCTGAAGTGCAGAAAGAGAGGCCCTCTAGTCCTAAGGAGAGGGTTGACATTGCCAGCTCCTCAGCTTCTGAAGATGAGGATGCAGCAAGGGCAAAGGAAAAAGAAAATCTATGTATTCAAGAGAAGAAGCCAGAGTTACAAGAAGGCTCTCCAAACAGTTGCACCACAGCCTATAGTTCAGCAAACACCATCAGTTGACTATAGTGCACTAATGGTGGCAATGCAAATCAAGTTGGATGAGCAAAGACAGGCCATAGAGAAATATGTAGATGAAGGGCAGAAGTCACTCCAGTTTGATCTGGCCCAAGACATCAAGTCTATAAGGTTTGAAATGAACCTTAACAAGAAGGAGATGACTGAATGCTTCCACAAAGGTGGAAATGCAGTGGTGTACTTGGCAACACACCAGGAAAAGATCAAGGCCCAAGTGGATGACATAGCATTGAAACAAGGATATGTGCTTGAAAATCAGCTAAGAATGAATGACAATTTGACTGCTTCTCATAATGCTATTGTCACTGAGTTAAAGAACAAGGCTGCTGAACCTTCTACTTCCAATGCTACTATTAAAGCTGACTTTGACAAAGTATTTCAAGAAGAAATTTCTGCTGTTAAGACTGCTATCCAAGCCTCCCAGAAAGCCATATCTGACCAACTTCAAAAGCTCAAACCATTCTTTAAAGATGGAATCAGATACTTGGATAGTCAAATCAGATTTCAAAAGGATGATGTCAGAGATCATATGGCTAGAGAAGTCATAAAGGGGGAGAGAGTGTTAGTCAAGGCAAGCTCTGACCATGCTAAGTGGATATCAAATTCCATCAGAGCTACACTTGGATATCCTCCTCTGTGTGATGACAATGATGTTGCTGAATCTGGAATTAACCCTGCCTATCTTGGAGGTGAGCAACCAGAAGTAGCTCAGGTCATTTATCCACCTCCAGATTTTGAAATGATTCATGCTGAGGTACAGACCATGTACAGCCCATCTGGGGGCAAGGACAATGTCCATATTGAAAAGGTTGTTCAGCCTATATCAGAAGCCATGCAAGAGGCATTGCAGAAAGAGGAAGAGACAAGGTTGTCTAAGAAGAGGTTTAGGGAACAAGCAGAACAAAGGCCAGACTTTGAACAGTGGAGCCCTACCTCTAGAAACATAATATTAACTGCCTGGAAAGCTGCCAAGGATAACACTCATGACAGGAACAAATGGTTTTCTGAAGCTGAATGGAGAAAACATGAGATCAGGCAGGAGGCAATAGTTCAGTATAGAAGGAAGGCAAAGATGGGAAAGCTACCTCCTACTGCAGTGGAGCCTAGCAAGTACTTTCCTAAGCCATACCATTATTTTGAGAGGCAGAAGATCAAAGCTGAAGAGCTTAAAAAGAAAGATCTGAAAGGCAAGAAGCCTGCTGATGCTGAAACTGCTGATGCTGCTGTCCAAGCTAAAGTCCAAGCTGGCAAAGGAATAGTTATCAAGGAACCAGAACAAAAATAGATTAAGAATTTACTTGAAGATTACTTTGTATTCTTTTGAATGTAAAACATTTTTGTGAACTACTGAAAATGTACAAGACAGATATTAGAACAATTTATGATCAATATATTTCATGATTGTTCTGTGAATATGTCTATTTCTTATTTGTTCTGTGTTAATGTATGTGTATACATGTGAGATTTATACATGTTTATGTTTACCCTGCTGAATATAATCCTGCTTTACATCATTTTGTAATTTTAATTATGAATGGTGTATATCATTGACTAAGGGTTATGACTTCTCCAAATAGGGGGAGATTGTTGGGTACATTGGTTAAATGTACCTGATTTGAAGAAGCCTCACCCAACTCAATGATATACATCATAATTTATTTGATGTATGTTGAGTTTACTTGTGCAGGTTAAGTAATTACTGGACTGAAGCAAAAAGTTTCTAAGTCCATGTGTCGACACCCAGAGGGAAAGTGTCGACACTTAAGAAGACTTGTGTCGACACCCAGACAAGCAGTGTCGACACTTGGAGTCATTGTGTCGACACCTGGAATGCAGAGTCGACACCAGACAGAAAGTGTCGACACAAGGAGCTGTGTCGACACTCGGTGAAGAAAAGTGCAGACAGAAAGTGTCGACACAAGGAGCTGTGTCGACACACAGTGAAGCTGTGTCTACACCAGAAAGTGTCGACACTTGGAGTTGTGTCGACACTTAGCAAAAGTCTGCAGAGACTAAGTACAAGTGTCGACACCCAGCACAATGTGTCGACACTTAGCAGAAGAGTCAGCACTTGAAGTAAGTGTCGACACCAAGAACAATGTGTCGACACTCAATAGAAGACTCAACACTTGAAGAAAGTGTCGACACAAGGAGCTGTGTCGACACTTAGCAAAGAACAGAAAGATCATCAAATTATTCTAAGTACAAGTGTCGACACAAAGGGAATGTGTCGACACTCGCTGAAGTCTCAACAGAAGAATCAAGTGTCGACACAAGGAGTTGTGTCGACACTCAGCAAGTATCAACATAGAAGACCATGTGTCGACACCAAGAAGCAGTGTCGACACTTAACAGATTCAACACAAGAAGTTGTGTCGACATAAAGGAGATGTGTCGACACTTAGAAGAATTCAGCAAGTTACAGAAGATCAAGTACTTGTGTCGACACTCAATTTCAGTGTCGACACATGAAGAAGAATCTGTGTCGAGACATACAAGAAGTTGTGTCGACACCTTGTAGACTTGTGTCGACACTTACACAACTTGTGTCGACACTTGGCCTATAAGTGTCGACACTTAAAGACAGAAAGTCTCGACACTATCAGACAGATAGAGATTTTCAAGAATTGACTGGATGACTTGACAGCTGCCGTTCCAGCCGGTCTACAGCACCTGTCAGAGATATCAGAATTCAGTTATGGACCGGACCAGCCGGTTACCATGAAGAAGGCCTATAAATAGGCTCATACAGTCTACAGAAATTGTTGTTGTTGTAGTTGTTCAGATTATTGTTCAAGTAGTTATTGAAGTGGTACACAGAGTATCAACACAAGAAGATCTAGCCGTCCAAGTGCAGATCTAAGAAGTTGGAGAGAGAGGGCTCCATCCAAGAAATCAGCCTTTGGAACTAGGCTGAGAAGAAGGGTTCAGATATATTCTGGATCTTAAGAAGCAGAGATCAAGGATCAACTGCAGGAGGATTCATTCTTATTCAGTTCTATTTCAAGAAGCTTTGAAGAAAGCTAAGTCAGATTGAATCCAGCTGAGTTCTTCCAAGAACTCATCAAGAAACTCTCAACTCCCCTCTCTTGTTTCTGAGTTATTGAGTTATTATTTTTATAATCATTTTTATCTTGTAGGATCCTTTGGATCTGAGTGAATTGTAAGCCTGTAATTATAAAGGCTGAGGGTAGGGCTTGAGAGCCTGAGTGTAGGAGATTGAAATCTCTGAGTGTAGGCCTTGTTGGCTGAGTGTAGGCCTTGTTGGCTGAGTGTAGGCCTTTGTGGCTGAGTGTAGGCTTTGGAAAAGCTGAGTTGTAGGGCCTTGGGCCTGAGGTGTAGGAACCAATTTGGGTTCTGAGCTAGTGGAGAAGTTTGGCCGAATCTAGTACACTGCTAGATAGGCGAAGGGGGAAAGTGGATGTACCCAAAGCTTAGGGAACCACTATAAATCACTGTGTCTGCTGTGCTGTGTTGTGATTTGCTGTGTATGCTGTTTGTTTGCTGTGATAACATAGTTAGAAATCTGTGATATTAACTGTTTGCTGTCATTAAAGTTTAAAAAGGATTAGGTCACCTATTCACCCCCCCCCCCCCCCCCCCTCTAGGTGTTTAGGTACTATATCTTTCACTACCAGATATATATCTTATTGCTTTGTATATTTTGTATGTCTGTAATTAGTGACCTTACCCAAATAGGGGGAGATTGTTAGATCCCTAGTTGGATTTGGGCTAGGTTCACTAAGTTAGGATCATTTGACCCAACATGTATAGCCCGGGTCATGATTGTGTCCTAAAGTCTAGGCCATGTCCTTAGAGTCAGCACCACATGGACCAGCCATCAACAGACTGCAAAAGGCTCAAGACTTAGAAAAAATTTCAAAGACACAGGAAATGAGTTCGACTTTCGTCGAACTCAGGTCGACGAAAGCCGTGCTCAGCACGACGATCTCAGAGTAAAGTCTCTGAGCTGAGCTCGACGAACTTGGTTCTCAGGATGATGATTTATGGACACTATACTTCAACATATCAAGTCCAGAAGTTATCTGAACTCCGGTCGATGAACTTAGTTCTCAGGTCGACGATCTTTGGATATTCTACTTCAACATCTTATTTCAGAAACATCCAAGTATTTGAAGTCCAGCTTCACACTCCGGTCGACGAAGTCACCTTCTCAGCTCGACGAACTTAGACCACAGTTGGCAAGATTAATAAAGTAACAGTTAGAAGTTCTCACCTCGACGAAACTAGTTCTCAGGTCGACGAACCCAGTTCTGAGGTCGACGATTTCTGGACACATTACTTCAAGATTCTTAAAGTCCAAGAAAAATGGAATTCTATTATTAGGTCTACGAAGTCACATTCTCAGCTCGACGATCTTGATGCACATAAATGGCAAGGCTCCAGAGTAAGCAGTTATGTTCTTAGTTCGACGATCTTGGTTCCTCAGCTCCACGAACAACCATTATCTTGTCGACGAACTTGACTTCTCAGCTCGACAAACTTTGGACCCAGGTCGACGAACTCTGTGAAGAACCAGACTTGGTTATTTTCCTCCCTATCCTTACTCTATTGCAACAATTCCTGAGTAATCAATGCTAAAATATTCTCTGAATATTATCGTTAGACGCAACATTGATTATGGACTTCATCAGGATTATTGCTTGCCATTTTTCAATGGGACAGTTGTGGAAACCAATCAATGCAAATATTCCCAAGGCCGTCAGAAATGAATGCAGAGAGGAATTCAAATTTCGAAATGAAATTTATGTGGAAAACATAAAAAAAGGAATTTTTCCTTCTCTTCCACACAAGACAGGGCAATCATCAGAATCATCAGTCCATAGAAAAACCAATATACACAAAAAAGGGAGAAAGCCCTAGACTAGAAACATCAAAGCAATCTGAAGAAGAAGAAGAACATCTAATCAAAATCAAGAGTCTTATTCTATCTTCTTCCATGATTCTTCAAAGGACAATAACTACAATATCTGTCAAGAAGTTCCTAGAGCTCATCTGTTCAAAGCAACAGTTTGAAGGCCTATCGCCCTGCAGCAAAGCTCCAACTTCCTGAACCATTCTACATCTCAGGGGGAGCCTTTGCTAACATCAAGATCCACTTAAGTCTTCTCAGAGTGTATTTGAGAAAGAGAAGACAAAATCATTCTCTCACCCCCACAGTATAAAGGGTTCTTAACTCCCTTCAAAAGTTATTCCTATTTGCAAGTCACCTAACCAAAAGACTTGAGGTTTGGTTTTTGAGCACCTAATCAAAAGCTCATTGGTGTCAGGCACCTGATCAAAAACCTGAGTGGATTCCTACCAGGGTGGTAGAAGAGTGGATGTACCCAAGTGGGGAACCACTATAAATTCTTGTGTTGTCTGGTTGCTCTTTCTTTTTTTCTTGCTCTGGCTGTGCTAGTTAGGTTTTTGCTGTGTCTGTGATAGTTAATCTATTTTCTTCAACACCTGTGGTATATTAATTTAAATTAGGATTGTTAACTCTGAAGATTTTATTTACAACAAAAGTTGTGAAGTTTTTAAGGATACTCTATTCACCCAACCCCCCCCCCCCCCCCCCCTCTAGAATATTTTAGATCTAACCTTCACTTTCACCAAATTTGGAGGACAGATGTCATAACAAGAGAGCGAACCAACCGCCGAGCGCTTGTCTTACCACTAGCGGTAGCTTATTTTCACGAAGACGTATATAAATCCTCCTCAGTTTTTGTCCTTATGACCTGAAAGTTCACCTAGTGTCCACTATCTTCACCTATGGGGGGGGGGGGATAGGTGACGTGCAGCGTTTTTGCGGAATTTAAAATGGTACCTGCACAATAAAAACAAACAGCACAGCACACAGAATACGCAAGCAATTTATAGTGGTTCCCCGATTTGGGTACATCCACTTTCCCCCTTCGACCTATCTCCCAACAAGGGACGACTCGGTCTCTTCTCCAACAGGATTGAAATCCAATCCTTGCACTATCGTAAGGAACCCTTCCACATGTGGGAGTCAACACTCCCACAAAACGGGTTGCACCCAACCCTTACAACACGGAACCACCGTTCCTTTACAATAACAATAAAATAGAATGTACAAAAAATACAAACTACGTGTGGAGACTACGGTGTCCCTCTTTGTTGACGACGTGATCTTGAAGTCTACAAAGAGTCCACAACCTTGGTCTCTCTTGGAGAGAATCTCCCCGGAACCGGCGGCGGCAAGATGGACGGCGGCTAGGTTCACGGGATCGGCGGCAACAACGATGTGTGGCTGCAGTTCTTTGGAGATCCAGACTTCGTAGCGAAGCTAGCTAGGTCTACCAACGGTCACACTAGGATCAATCGTCTCGATCGATTCGGATGGGGAAGTTCCCGATCTACAAATCGAGAGACAAGAGATCTCCGGTTAGACACGTGAGATGCTGAGCTTAGCTAGGCTTCTGTCGCAGGAGGATCTGGGCGAAACCACGATCTACCGGCGAACAACTTGGCGCGAGCGGCGGCGGCGGCGGCGGAGCGGAAACGGCGATCTAGGTCACGTCGCGGCTCGCGTTTTTCTTTTCTTCTTCGCTAATCTTTCTGTTCAAAAATACCCGTGTATTTATACACTGTAGATACTACCAATATGACCGTTGTGGGTCCCACAAGTACAAACCCGAAATCCGGTTCAAAATAGTCCAGCAGCAGAATCCAGTCCAGCAGCTTCCAGAGAAATCGCCAAGTAAAAATCGGCGAGAATCGCAGGTGATTCTCGACGATTCGTCAAGAATCACTTGTGATTCTCGCCGAATCACTTATTGATTCTCAACGAATGCAACTTGGTATTCAGGATCTGCTCTGCGATGGGTTCGGCGAGAATCACTAGTGATTCTCGCCGAATCTTACTTGGCACCGTTTTGAGGTAGCCGGAAAGTGTCGGCGAGAATCACTAATGATTCTCGACGATTCGGCGAGAATCACTAGTGATTCTCGCCGAATCGGCGAGAATCACTTGGTGATTCTCGTCGAATTACACTTAGACGAATTTTTGTCTTTCCACCCACGAGCTGCTCCTTGACCCATCCTTGCTCCTTGTCTGCTCTTGTATAAACACGGCCCTGTACTTGAAAGTAAGTGCACTCCAATAGAGAGAGTACACGTAGGCCAACACACTGATCTGCTCAACGAGGGATTACGTCGTGCAGACCCGTGTATATTGACCTACTGCACCCTGACATTAGTGTGCACTTAGCGTGGAATAACTGCAAGCACAACTTGAGAGGTTTCATCAAATACATTGTGAATTCATCTTAGCTTGACAGGTGGCTTCCTCAAATCCAGGTAATTTGTGGATACAATACCCAACAATCTCCCCCTATTTGACGAAGCCAAAACCATACTAGCTAAGATGAATAACACCAATCAAATAATATAAACAGCATTCAGAATTTAAATATACAGCACAAGATAATATAGGCAGACAAATCAAGACTTGAGTCATTCATAATTTCAAATGCATATATATATATATATATATATATATATATATATATATATATATATATATATATATATATATATATATATATATATATATATATATATATATATATATATATATGTATATATACAATGATCTCAAGATTGTTCAAATAATAACAATAACCATTAATCGTTCTTAAGAGAGAATGACAAGCTATAAAGTTTTGACTATTTCAATCCTGTGCAGGTACTAGTTTTGACTATTTTTCTTTGGCTAAGTCATCCTTGAGTTTTTGCGCCAAATACTTCTTTCTTTGTCTCTCCATATACTCTTTGGGCTTCGGATAATATCTGGGAGGAGGAGCTTTATCTGCCGTCGTGTTGGTCCTGAAGAAAATGTTTCGTTTCGCTTCATACGTCTTGTGCATTTCCCACTCATACTGGCTGTATACTTCGTTTCGATTGATTTCTCCTTTTTCCTGTAGCCAGAAGGTGTCCAAGATGATATTCTTTGAAACTGGACTCCACTTTTCATTTCTTACTTCCTCCTCACTCAGTCGAATTCTCTTTTCAGCTTGTCTCTCCTTGGAGGTCCCTTCTTGAGCTTTTCTCTTTCCCCTGGCTTTTACCAGGGCCTCTTGGTCAAACATGCTCATCAGTTTTGCTTTAGACATAGCCCTAGCATCAGCTTCACTCATGGGAACATCTGCAGCACTTACTCCCTTAGCAGCACTTACTCCCGCAGCAGCCATAGAAGTCTCAGGAGCATGAATACCTGCAGGATTCAAATCGACGCCTAACGCCTGTTGTAGCATCCACCAGCAGCTGTCATAGACATATTTGTTTGACTGTTCGAAGTTTGTGATCATGATTTCTTGAAGCTCAGCCATCTTAGCTATATACTCTTTCTCCCCCTTTTTGGCTTCGACTGCGATGGAGTTTGCATAAAAATGCAGTGACTCATCAATATGCTTTGAAGTCCTGGAGAATTCATTGACTAAGGCTTGCTGATTGGCGTTGAGAGTTACCATATTACCGTCAAACTTTTGAATGTTGTTTGCTACAACATGAGCATTCTGATTTACTATGACGAGAGTGTCAGTGTTCTTTTTCAACCCGTCCATAAGAAGAGTGACCGCTTGGCCGGCCGCTGTATACTTCTCTTCAAATTTCTTTTCCATCACGTCCAGCTTGTGATTGATCTCCACCATGTTCTTGAGCATGAGATTTTCAGATTCCTTAATCCTTTTCAGCATTTTATTTTGAGCTGTTTCAAAAGAGGCCTTAAGCTCATCCACTATGCCCTGAATGATATTCACAGTGTGAGTGGCTATATCATCTCGTAGAGGAATATTCTGAGGCACTTCTTGGCCTTGCTCTTCAGCAGAAGCACCTGTAGAGCTGGACAGGAGCACAGCCTCTAATGGAGGAATACTTGCAGCATCTGCAGATTTCTCGGACTCCCCCTCCACTCGTGCACCAATGTTTTCAGGAATGATTTCAGGTGCGTGCTTGTCAGATGGAGGTTCAATGAGATTCTGAGTCTCCAATGCGTCTTGTCCCTCATTGTCATCATCCTCTCCTTCATCATCCATGAAATCATCTTCATCAGCATCCTCTTCCAACTCTTGGTCAGCAGTCCCCTGTACATCAGCTTCGGCTCCTTGATCGTTCCGGTTCAGGGCCTCCTCATTCTCCGGCACAGCTTCACTGTCTTCTTGTATAGCTACCACTGCATCTCTGGCTATCTGGGAAATGTTTGATACGATGTGAGCATCAGTGGGTAGAGACTCCCTCTCAATTCCTGCAGTCAAAGCGTCAGGAATTTCACTGGGGATTTCTGCTGGAGATAAGTCCTGTTGTTCTTCCACGGCAGCCTGCCCAATCCGCCTCTCCCATCTGTCAAAAACACTTGAGTCCATCTTCTTCAAGTAGTGTAGAGGAACACCTTTACTCATGTCAAACTTGTCTCCATTCAAATCATTGAGATACAGACTTATGATTCGGCCAAAGCTCGGAGATCTCAGGGTGTCCTTTATCTTCTCAAACAGCAAAGCCCCCCAGTTGAAACTTTTCCGGCAGACAATTGCCACCAGGATCTTGAACATGTCCCCAGAGATATGGTCATGAGAGCCTGGCTTGCAGATGAGTACTTTTCCGATTATGTCTGACAGAAGCTTCCCTTCTTCATTCATATCCTTGCGCTTTATTGACCGTGTTCCTCGAGGGAGTCCACAGAATAATAGAGTCCGGGTTTTGTCTTCTTCCTCAAGATTGTCCTCATGTTCCGAGCTTGAGAGATGCAGGAAGCGGGTCAGCTTGCTGGCAGACATCTTGATCTTTGCCCCGGCTACCTTGCTTTTGATAAGAGAATCGTCATTCCGGAGTTTTGCGGTTGCAAAGAACTCCAGTACCTCCTTGTCCAGGATTTTACAGGGATGCTCTAGGACGAATGAGAGTCCAGCCTCCTCTAGCATAAGGATGATGTTCCTGAATTCATCTGAGGCATGAGAGAACCCTGTGCGAACCAGCTCGCATCCGATGACCAGCCCAACAGTTGTCCTTGGAGCCATCGTAAATCTAGGGAGAAAAGTCATACTCTACGTTTAATCAAAAATCAAAAAAGGATGCGACACTAGTAATCAAGTCCAAGTAAGGGTGAGGGGGTGGTTACCTAAAAGCATAGACGGGAGTTAGATGGTTGAAGATGAGGGGCACCGGACGGGAGAGATCGTCGGTGAGCTTCCTGCGGGATGTCGACAGAAGCCGGCACGGTTCGGCGAGATACTTGCGGGAAGACGATGGAGACCTTTGGTGAGAAACTTCGGTGGGATTCTTGCGGGAACCCTTCGATGAGAAACTTTGCGGATTCGGTGAGTTTCCTGCGCGATTCGGCGAGTTTCCTGCGGGATTCGGAGGGAGACCTTCGATGGAGACCGATTCGGCGAGAGTCTTGTGGGACTCGGCGAGTTTCCTGCAGAGAAGGAGTCGATTCGGCGAGCTTCCCTTGCGGCGAGAATCGACAAGTTTTCCTGCGGAGAGCGTTCTTAGGCGGGATTCCTGCGGGAGGTGAAGGGTCGGCGGGAATGGGTTTCTCCTTAAATGTGATTCTCCTTAGAGCCAAGCTCGACGAGTAAAATGGGATTCTCACGGTTTCGTTTGTCTAACTTAAAATCGAAGGGTTTCTTTAATAGGAATCTTCAGGTTAAGATGCATGCCGCATTTTCGAAGTCTTCTGATGTCAAGTCAATTTAAAAATTATAAATATATATATATCTTAAAGCCAATCTATTTGGGTTTGAATGGGGCTTTTCCAAACACGTCTTGATGTCAATTGTGAGTTGTCGAGATTTACAATGACATATCTTCGTTAAATCTTTATTGATGTATATAAGGTTTTTTATGTATCGTGTTACCCTATCCTTAGGTGTGCATACATACACGTATATATAAATATGTATATGTATATAAAGATATATATATATATGTAACTGTCGATGGAAAACGACTCAAGTCTTGGAACTGATCAAAAGTACCTGGGATTTTGAGAGTCATCGTTTATTCCCTCAGGTAAAACATTTTAGGAGCTCAATGTGAATATGCTCAAGTAGATATCACATCTGGTATTCCAGACGCTTGTTCCAATTTAGTCTTGAGCCACCTACTGTCTAGTTCCCATCATATTCACGGGAACCTAGACTACCCTGCAAGAAAGAATTACTTTACCTTAGGAACCCAAATCATATTGGGTCCTAGGTTCCTGTTAGCATAAGCACTTGACTGCCTTCCTTCAGAAAACCTGTCAGGAAGGCTACCTCTGCGCAGAAAATGTGGATAGGCCCTTGCCTTTGGCACAGAGGGGTTGTGCCAACAGTCGATGGCAAAGTGTCCCACTTTGCCACAGCACCAACACGGGTGAATGTTGTATCGCCGTTTCTGACCTGATCTAGTGATTGAGGTAGTCACGGTCCTAGGTCTAAACGGGATAGGGCATGATCTTCTCACAAAATGTTCTCTTCCACCGTGACACGTGGAAGGGTGGAAGGAATGCATGTTGCGAGCGTCATGAGGCCGGGGAGGTGGTGCCTTCCTTTCAGGCATCCCCCTTCCGGAGGCCCCATGAAAACTTACACCATGACTTCTAACCTCCCTATCCTGTGTCCTCGGGTGGTGAGAAGTCTTCTGTGAGCTGGGACATGCAGATTCACACTGAGTTGAGGCAGTGGCAGTGAATACAAAGGCCTCAGAAGGAGCCTTAGGTATTCTCTCATGGGTGGCCACGACGGCCCTTGCACTACGGGTGTCTCCACATGATGACAGATCACCCTTGCAGTGACGACGATTGTTCCTGTGGTCATACCTGAAGGCATGATGAGTTGCCTTCCTGCTTGGAGTGGGGGGTCGGAATACCGTTTCCCCATTTCTCCACGAATTGATAATCCGGGAGATCCACCCATTTTCTTGCTTT
This sequence comes from Platanthera guangdongensis, assembly GCA_039583875.1. Classification (NCBI taxonomy): domain Eukaryota; kingdom Viridiplantae; phylum Streptophyta; class Magnoliopsida; order Asparagales; family Orchidaceae; genus Platanthera; species Platanthera guangdongensis. The sequence continues at coordinate 120,558,529 of CM077152.1, read as the reverse complement.
CTCTTTATAGCATTGGTGGGCCAAAACCCGAACAGGCAAGCGTACCTGTCGAATTGTAGTACCAAGGTCGTATTTAAACACGGGGTTGTCAAGTACTTCTACTCACGCTCTAACTATTATCCTACCGGAAGACTATTGGGATTTTGAGAATTTTTTAAGAAGTAAAATGAACGATAAATTCGAGACGAAAACTTATATAAAAAAGGCTAGCATTCGATCATTGATTCACCATGAAATGAAATGAGAAAATAAAAGGGCATAGTTTTAAATTTGCAAATCCAACTCGGCCGTGACGGATCCGAAAATAAGACAAAATCTCGCTAGAGCATTAGGTCTCCTAACTTATAGACTCTTCGATCGAAATCTCTTTACAAATCGAAAAAGCCTAAAGTTGCATTATCGAGGTGATCCGCACTATTGGATTTGACTCCAATCCGGAGGATTTACGTCGTCCTATCTCTAGGGTTGCATTCAACTCCTTCCTTCTTTGAGTGATCTTTCACATCCACGAGCCTCTCGGCTACTCGAATATGAGATCATAAGCCTACTACCGTATACCGGAAATACGGAGTCGACACAAAAATTATTCAAAGAAGGACCGAGTAGAATTACGCAAAAATAAAACTATGAAATAAAAATAATTCTCATTTCAAATCATGGATCCTCATGATCAAATGCTAAAAGAAGATTAGCTACGCATAGTTAAGAAAGAAAGCACGGAAAAATAAGAGAAATTCATTTCCATTAATAAATAAAAACGGAGAAGTACAAAATAATAAGGAGACAAGATTATGCTATAAAGAAAAGATTACACTATCAAAAGCAAAGATTACACTAATAAAGACTTAACAACATGTAAGCAATGAAAAGAAAAAGAAAGCACTCTCTTGAACTAGAACTTCACTTGCTCTCCAAAATCCAACTCCCCAAAGCATGAGACCATGGTGCCTTTTTATAGATGAGGGGGAAGGTTCTAGAATGGAAAGAAGAAGAGGGGGCAAGGGGGGGTGGCCGGCCATGTAGGGTGGAGAAGGTGCATGCATGATGTGTTTAATGAGGGGAGAGAGAGAGGGATGATTCATGCATGATATTTAATTAGGTGGAGAGAATGAGGTGGGTTCAATGCATGGAATTTAAGGGAATGAGTTGGAAAATATAAAATAGCAAAGGGGAATGAATAAGAAATAAAGAAAGGGAGAGAGAGATGGATTGAATGAAGAATAATAAAAACAAGAAATAAAATAGGGGGAAGGAATGGGGGGGGCGGCCAAGCATGAACAAGGGGGATTCATGCATGCAATAAATGAAAGGGAGAGAAAATATCATGATGGATGCATGGATTGAAAGGTGGCAAGAGAAATAAAGGAAAGAGAGAGGGGTGGCCGGCCATGTGGGCTTAAGTGGGCTGCATAGGGGGCTCGGGCTGCACCATGCTTGAAGTGGGCTGCATAGGGGGCTCGGGTTTGAGCTTGAGGGCTGCATCATGTAGGCTTTATCAATGTGGGCTGCACCTTGAACTTGGGAAGAGGCCGGCCATGCAACTTGTGGCTGCACCATGTGGGCTTTGAACCTATAAATAAAATAAAACAAGACATGGATTAGTCATAACAAAGTTGAAACAAAGTTAAAACATAACATAACACTATATAGATTTTATAACATAACAAAGTTAAAGTTAAAACAAGATTTTTAAACACAATAATATAAAAATATTACAACCTTAAAATTAAAACGTATCATAACATAACATACTATATAATAACATAACACATATAGTAAGACTATATAGAATTTTATATCAAAACTCTAATAACACTAGGAATTAAAATATTGTAAAGAAACATTAAAACATGAAATAACAAACATAAAATATAAATAAAATTAGGCATTTTGAAAACTAAATTACCCCCAAAAAGGATGACTAAAACTAGTCATCAAATTCCCCCATGCTTAGACATTTGCTTGCCCTCAAGCAAATAAAGATGAAAACTAGGGAAGGAAATAGAAAATAAACAAAGCTAATTTAGGTTTCATAATTAAGAAAAGCAAAACATGAAAAATTAAACTATCCTAATCCCTATGTTAACAACTAGTGGGGCGAGAAGTGCACAGTAGAAAACTTGAAAGTGGAGACCTAAAGATATCATTAGAACATAAGAAAAGTCTACACATTTCTAAATCTTAAAAACAAGGCATCCAAAATAAATGAAAATAAGGACAACAAAAAGTAGAGGTTCTAAATAAACGGTGCATCAACAAACTACTCGGTTGCTAGATAATCATTAACCCTAAGACACTCCAAGATAACCTCCAAAGAAATCCATCAATGATGGTGGCCATAGGCTTGTACGTTCACACTTTCTCCACTACGCGAAATTAAGTTCTAAGATCATTAGGACTTCTACTAGGCATTAAAACTTGGCTTAGGTAAATGATTAGGAAGTGGAATCAAAGATAAACATGAAAGTTTTAGGCACTAAACCAAGGTGAGCTCAAAAATAAATAATAGCATAAAAGAGATGAGAAATAACAAGTATGTCGTTTCTCCAATATGAAACTACAACAACAAGGCCATGATAATTTTTTCTCTTTTATAAACTTGACCAAACATAAACTTTTTGCATTCATTTTTTTTTGATTTTGTAATGATATATATTTTTTTTCTCAATTTTTTTCTTTTGAATAACATTTGATAAGAAAGCTCCAAAAATAAGCTTGAGAATTTCCTATTCATTTCAAAGATAATACCCTTCCCACAAAAATAATTTTTAAGCTCAATTTTATAGTGCAAAAATAGGAAAGATATTTGGCTTTGGTGAATATAATGAAATGAAAGGTGGAGCTAAAACAAGGAAAAAAGGAAAAGGCCCAAAATTGTTTTGCAAGGGTTTTGTTTTTGGTGGGCATGAAAAGCTCAAACTATTCAAATGGTGGTCTAAATCATTTCTAAAGAACGTAAAAACGGCGCAAATGCTTCGAGAGTAGCTTGGTACAAGTTCTAGACACCAAGAAAGACTACCTCGCAAATGAAAAAGAGCTAATGATACCTAGCAACCATTCGTAAGCAACTAACCGAATAAAAAGACATAACTACAAATTGTTACTTATAACGTAAAAATCGGATGCCTATATTTAAGAAAAAGAAACTAGTAGACTAAGCTATGTTAAACTGATAAATTTAGAAAACCAATTCAAAGAAATCTAAATAGAACTAAGAAACCGCACGGGCCTACACATCACTAGAAGAAACATAAAAATAAAGATAAAAATAATTTTAGGTTTTGTTTTTCAAATAGATTTTAGCACAATTTTTTTTTGATTTTTGTTTTTCTATTTTTTTAGTTTTATATTTTATAATTTTTTGGATTTTGATGACATATCATACTATACTCTACTAATATAAAACATAATATTTTTCTTATGAAAGAAGACGAACAAAAAAGAAAAGACCAAAAGAAACTAGACCCCCCCATGCTTAAATCCTTCATTGCCCTCAATGAAGAAAACATAAAGAAAAAGAGAAGGGGACGGAGAAGAAGAGAAAAAGAAAAATGCAGGAAAAATAATAAAAAAGAACAGGACTTCCCCGGGTTCGTGAGATGAAGGCGGATGTCGCTCCCCCATGCTTGCTTTTTAGAGTACTTGATCGTCAGCAGGTATGACTTGATCCATCTGATATCAGCAACGGCGGAGCGGCGACCACGAACATGGACTTGATTGGCCTCCGGTAGGAATAGCAAAATAAAAGCAAAAAAAATAGAAAGAGTCCATGGGCAGATATAAATGAAATGAGAAGTGGAAGCCCCGAATCGTAGTTGTCTCCGAAAGGAGCGTTCGATTTCTGGGTCCAATTCAACAAGTAGCGACGGATTCGCTCGGGTCATGCACTAGTAAAGAAAACGAGGGAAGATGAGAATAAAAGCTTGGAAAAGAAAGAAAAAGAGGAAAAGAAAGGAAAATTTTTTTTTTGTTTTGTTTTTTGAAAAAAAAAGATTTTTTAGACGGCTTGGCTCTCGAACTTCCCGAGGACTACCCGGTGAAGGGTTCGCCCGGTACTAGGTAAAATGGTGGCGCTTAAAGCCCCTTACCCTTTTCGAGAGATTTTAGGTGGGGTAGAAATTAAAATGAGGTGGGTTGATTATAAAAAATTTAAATATATAGATTATAATTTTTTTTTTTATTTTTGGAGAAGTAATAGCGCAAGCGTTTTCAAAATATTGACGAAGAAAGCTCCCCGGCAACGGCGCCAAAAACTTGGTGGGCCAAAACCCGAACAGGCAAGCGTACCTGTCGAATTGTAGTACCAAGGTCGTATTTAAACACGGGGTTGTCAAGTACTTCTACTCACGCTCTAACTATTATCCTACCGGAAGACTATTGGGATTTTGAGAATTTTTTAAGAAGTAAAATGAACGATAAATTCGAGACGAAAACTTATATAAAAAAGGCTAGCATTCGATCATTGATTCACCATGAAATGAAATGAGAAAATAAAAGGGCATAGTTTTAAATTTGCAAATCCAACTCGGCCGTGACGGATCCGAAAATAAGACAAAATCTCGCTAGAGCATTAGGTCTCCTAACTTATAGACTCTTCGATCGAAATCTCTTTACAAATCGAAAAAGCCTAAAGTTGCATTATCGAGGTGATCCGCACTATTGGATTTGACTCCAATCCGGAGGATTTACGTCGTCCTATCTCTAGGGTTGCATTCAACTCCTTCCTTCTTTGAGTGATCTTTCACATCCACGAGCCTCTCGTCTACTCGAATATGAGATCATAAGCCTACTACCGTATACCGGAAATACGGAGTCGACACAAAAATTATTCAAAGAAGGACCGAGTAGAATTATGCAAAAATAAAACTATGAAATAAAAATAATTCTCATTTCAAATCATGGATCCTCATGATCAAATGCTAAAAGAAGATTAGCTACGCATAGTTAAGAAAGAAAGCACGGAAAAATAAGAGAAATTCATTTCCATTGATAAATAAAAACGGAGAAGTACAAAATAATAAGGAGACAAGATTATGCTATAAAGAAAAGATTACACTATCAAAAGCAAAGATTACACTAATAAAGACTTAACAACATGTAAGCAATGAAAAGAAAAAGAAAGCACTCTCTTGAACTAGAACTTCACTTGCTCTCCAAAATCCAACTCCCCAAAGCATGAGACCATGGTGCCTTTTTATAGATGAGGGGGAAGATTCTAGAATGGAAAGAAGAAGAGGGGGCAAGGGGGGGTGGCCGGCCATGTAGGGTGGAGAAGGTGCATGCATGATGTGTTTAATGAGGGGAGAGAGAGAGGGATGATTCATGCATGATATTTAATTAGGTGGAGAGAATGAGGTGGGTTCAATGCATGGAATTTAAGGGAATGAGTTGGAAAATATAAAATAGCAAAGGGGGAATGAATAAGAAATAAAGAAAGGGAGAGAGAGATGGATTGAATGAAGAATAATAAAAACAAGAAATAAAATAGGGGGAAGGAATGGGGGGGGGGGCGGCCAAGCATGAACAAGGGGGATTCATGCATGCAATAAATGAAAGGGAGAGAAAATATCATGATGCATGCATGGATTGAAAGGTGGCAAGAGAAATAAAGGAAAGAGAGAGGGGTGGCCGGCCATGTGGGCTTAAGTGGGCTGCATAGGGGGCTCGGGCTGCACCATGCTTGAAGTGGGCTGCATAGGGGGCTCGGGTTTGAGCTTGAGGGCTGCATCATGTAGGCTTTATCAATGTGGGCTGCACCTTGAACTTGGGAAGAGGCCGGCCATGCAACTTGTGGCTGCACCATGTGGGCTTTGAACCTATAAATAAAATAAAACAAGACATGGATTAGTCATAACAAAGTTGAAACAAAGTTAAAACATAACATAACACTATATAGATTTTATAACATAACAAAGTTAAAGTTAAAACAAGATTTTTAAACACAATAATATAAAAATATTACAACCTTAAAATTAAAACGTATCATAACATAACATACTATATAATAACATAACACATATAGTAAGACTATATAGAATTTTATATCAAAACTCTAATAACACTAGGAATTAAAATATTGTAAAGAAACATTAAAACATGAAATAACAAACATAAAATATAAATAAAATTAGGCATTTTGAAAACTAAATTACCCCCAAAAAGGATGACTAAAACTAGTCATCAAGCATCAACCTTAGAAACGTTTGATACTATTCTTTTCTCATTATCTAGACTACTCTCTAGAGCTGAGATTTTAGAGTCCTTGACCTTATTGGATGCCAATTGGAGAACCAACAAGATCTTCAGTCGAGCAATCTCTTGAGCTTGCTCCTCAGCAAGTAGGTTGCTTGTCTGAAGGGCTCTCTTCAGGGAATCAGCATTTTCTAAAGGAAGGCAGTTCTTGTCTTCAGAAACTTCAAGAGATACGGGGCAGGATGAAGAAGTTACCTGCTCTTCAGTGATATTGTCATTAGAGCCAGTGACCATTGTGTCATCCTCATCAGAGATGCTTTCCTCACTGGCCTCTTCAGTCTCTGACACTAACACTGGAGCTCTGATGCTGTCTGAGAGATCCTTGCCTTCATCTTCAGAAGCGAGGACCCCCACATACGCTTCATCCTCTGATTGACAGCAGATTCCAGCTTTCTCTGACCCCCCCCCCCCCATCAGCTCTGAGATCATCACCCACATAGATTTAGTCGTCCTACATTTTTCCAATCTAGAGCGAGAAGCTCCAGACCAGATATCCAAGATAATTTGACGAATTCTCTTGTCCAAGTTAAATAGTGACAGTTCCGTCTCTGACATCTCTGCAATGCACTTGGGCACTTCGATATTCTTTCCAGAGCAGGAGGTCTTCATAGGAATAAAAGACCCTCTTCCAGGATGAAAGATGCTCGAGGATCGATGGCCTCCAAGTGATATGACACCCTCATCCTCCAGACGGGATAATACTCCTTTGTACATGAGGGGAGTCTTAGTGGTAATATCTCATAATCCAGCTCCATGTTTCTGACACTGGTGGCAGGATACTACTCAAGGTGTAAACCTTTTTGATGAGTAACCTCCCTCTGATACCACTTGAAAGTTCACCTAGTGTCCACTATCTTCACCTATGGGGGGATAGGTGACGTGCAGCGTTTTTGCGGAATTTAAAATGGTACCTGCACAATAAAAACAAACAGCACAGCACACAGAATACGCAAGCAATTTATAGTGGTTCCCCGATTTGGGTACATCCACTTTCCCCCTTCGACCTATCTCCCAACAAGGGACGACTCGGTCTCTTCTCCAACAGGATTGAAATCCAATCCTTGCACTATCGGAAGGAACCCTTCCACACGTGGGAGTCAACACTCCCACAAAACGGGTTGCACCCAACCCTTACAACACGGAACCACCGTTCCTTTACAACAACAATAAAATAGAATGTACAAAAAATACAAACTACGTGTGGAGACTACGGTGTCCCTCTTTGTTGACGACGTGATCTTGAAGTCTACAATGAGTCCACAACCTTGGTCTCTCTTGGAGAGAATCTCCCCGGAACCGGCGGCGTCAAGATGGACGGCGGCTAGGTTCACGGGATCGGCGGCAACAACGATGTGTGGCTGCAGTTCTTTGGAGATCCAGACTTCGTAGCGAAGCTAGCTAGGTCTACCAACGGTCACACTAGGATCAATCGTCTCGATCGATTCGGATGGGGAAGTTCCCGATCTACAAATCGAGAGACAAGAGATCTCCGGTTAGACACGTGAGACGCTGAGCTTAGCTAGGCTTCTGTCGCAGGAGGATCTGGGCGAAACCACGATCTACCGGCGAACAACTTGGCGCGAGCGGCGGCGGCGGCGGCGGAGCAGAAACGGCGATCTAGGTCACGTCGCGGCTCGCATTTTTCTTTTCTTCTTCGCTAATCTTTCTGTTCAAAAATACCCGTGTATTTATACACTGTAGATACTACCAATATGACCATTATGGGTCCCACAAGTAGAAACCCGAAATCCGGTTCAAAATAGTCCAGCGGCAGAATCCGGTCCAGCAGCTTCCAGAGAAATCGCCAAGTAAAAATCGGCGAGAATCGCAGGTGATTCTCGCCGAATCGGCGAGAATCAGTTAGTGATTCTCGACGATTCGTCGAGAATCACTTGTGATTCTCGCCGAATCACTTGTTGATTCTCAACAAATATAACTTGGTATTCAGGATCTGCTTTGTGATGGGTTCGGCGAGAATCACTAGTGATTCTCGCCGAATCTTACTTGGCACCGTTTTGAGGTAGCCGGAAAGAGTCGGTGAGAATCACTAATGATTCTCGACGATTCGGCGAGAATCACTTGGTGATTCTCGCCGAATCGGCGAGAAACACTTGGTGATTCTCGTCAAATTACACTTAGACGAATTTTCGTCTTTCCACCCACGAGCTGCTCCTTGACCCATCCTTGCTCCTTGTCTGCTCTTGTATAAACACGGTCCTGTACTTGAAAGTAAGTGCACTCCAATAGAGAGAGTACACGTAGGCCAACACACTGATCTGCTCAACGAGGGATTACATCGTGCAGACCCGTGTATATTGACCTACTGCACCCTGACATTGTTGTGTACTTAGCGTGGAATAACTGCAAGCACAACTTGAGAGGTTTCATCAAATACATTGTGAATTCATCTTAGCTTGACAGGTGGCTTCCTCAAATCCAGGTAATTTGTGGATACAATACCCAACATGACCTAAGATCAAAAAGGACAAATCGGTGCATTCCAGGGTTTGGTCGCCTCCCTGCATTCTGTTCCAATTGTCTTTGTTGAAGAAAAATAACTCTGCCTCCCTCCCGTTCTTGAATGAAGAACTCCGACGATCCAAGGACTACATAGATTACGAAGAGACGTCAGGTTACAAGAACACGGAGATCTCAAGCACTGGCCGCAGATCGCGATACAGAGAAATAATGAAGAGGGAGACTTTAATCTTAGATTATTTAAACCTTGTTTTTGTAATCTTCTTTTTTGTTTATTCTTGTGGTGAGGAAAATCAACTGGTGAAGGTCGTCGGAATTTGGGAAGGATTCCATGGGAAATCGTCTCAGGGTTTGGATGTCTAGATCGGGTGATCTAGCGAGGCTCTAAGACCCTTCCTTTTGTGGATGTGAAGAGTCTACTCGAAGAACTTTCTTGGAGGGAAAAGGAGAGAGCCAACAGGTCCGTGGAGTGGGTCGGTATAGAAAATAATATAGTGTTTCTTTCACACCACCTTCGATCTCCGACGTCACGAGGATCACGATTTTGTAATTGTTAAGAACTTATTTCTGTTTCTAGTTTAATAAAGTTAGTTCCTGTGTTTATATTCATCTGTGTGGTGTATGATCAAATTCTCTCTAGTATGCGTAGTTCTCCAATGGGTGATTTTCACCAGGAAAAAGAGTTCTGTTACTTACCGCAACATGTTAGCGATCTAACACCCCGCGGTAGCTTCCTTCACTTGTTTTCTGGACTAGAATAACATGAATTTTTTAATTGTTAGGAAAACCTTATTCACCCACCCCTGTAAGGTTGGCCACTAGATGCAACAAGTGGTATCAGAGGGAGGTTACTTCCAAATGCTTAAAATCCTGAAGTAAGATGTCCAACTCTATTCACGCATTTTCTGAGGGATAAGGTGTGAGTAGACCTCCAACATTCACGGGGAGTGACTGTAGTCAATAGAGAACTAGAATGAAATTTTTCTGATGACTCAAAGTATGGACGATGGGCTATAGTAGAGACAAAGTACACTGCACCCACTACAACAATGGGGGATACCGTCTTAGAAAAACCACATGATAAGTGGGATGACGTTGACAAGCTTAGATCTACGAACAATGCTAAGCCTATGAATTTTTTATTCTACACGTTAGATAAAACTGAGTTTAACATAATTTATAACTGTGAAACTGCTTATGATATATGGCGTCTACTTGAGCTTACTTACGAAGGTACATCGCAGGTGAAGGAGTCGAAGTTGTTCTGACTCAAATCTGAATATGAACAATTCCAGATGTAGACCGACGAGGAAGTGGACAGCATGTATACTGATGGGTCCAATATTTATAGGGTTTTTCGGACTCATCTGGATTAGTTTTCTTACTTGTGCACTGCATTTCAACCGGATATCGGTTTTATTTGCATCGTTTGGTCATGGACCATTTTGTGCACTGTTTTGGCCCATGGGTGTGCAATTGCACATTCTATCTTGGGGGTATTCACATGGTGCTCCCCATCGCTCTTTACTGCTATTTTCTTAGCTTTATATTTGTTTCTGGGAGCTTGTGCTCCAGTTTTTGTTTTGTTGTGCAGGTGGTTCATTTTTCCCAAAGACAGAAATTCTGTCTTAAGGAAAACGCACGGTTGTGCGTTTCATTTACGAACGGTTGCTCCAGATCGTGTGTTTTACTCAACTGGAATAACGTCGAGCCGAGTTCGACGAATTTCGTCGAACTGAGTTCAACGATCCTCACGCACGGTTGACGCACGGTTTCTTCGAAACCGTGCGCGAAGGAAACGCACGGCTTTCCTGTAGCTTTCTTATTTGTGCCTTCTGTGGTTAATCGTACGCTTTGTTCACACACGGGCTTCAGCGCCCATGCGGGAATAAAACGTACGGTTTTTCTATATGTCCCTGTTTTCAAACTCTCTATCTCCACCCGTGCGATGTCTTTCACGCACGGGCGGAACTGCGCGTGCACGAAGGAAAACACACGGGTCAACGCTTCTCCTTCCGCGGGCTTGATCTGGAAGTTAATATCGCACGGTTTGTGCACGATCGTGCGCCAAACCGTACGTGCTTATTTTTCTGACCTGCTTCTATTTAAAGCGCAGACTTCTTCTTCTTAAAAAAAGTTCTGATCCAACTCCGCTTCCCCCACCATTTCCACTCCTTCGAGCGGGAAAACGCGCATCCAGCCACCATTTTCTCTGCCCTCCTTGGAGACTTGATCCGGCCACCATTTCTCCTCAGAAAGCTTGCAATAGTTGCGTCTCCGGCCACATTCATCTTCTTCGACCTCCGGGCTACCATCCGAGCTCATTGTTGCTGCACTTGCGGAGTTATTCGGTCAGAACTAGCCCAGCGATCAAACACGAAGAAGACGGGTTATAGGGAGGAGGTGACAGCCCTTCTGGATCCCGGGCGACATCCGAAGACCGAGCTCGGACAAGGATTGATAACCCTTGAATCCGGCCTTGAATCTCGAAAAGCCTTTGTGCGCTCGGCTGTATTTCTCCACCTCTTCTTGTAGTTACTTCATTCTGAACTTGTGATAGTGGGATTGTTGCTTGAGAATAATGTTTTTCTTAAGGTTTTAACATGTCAATATGTTGTTTTGTCTTAATCATTGCTTGTGTTGTTAAGCTTCAGTTTTTCCTGTGCTTATTTTGATTGTGCCGTTCTAGTGATTGTTAGAAGCGTGCGTGACGAAGAGGTGATTGCGACCCTCATTAGCTCATCCATCTTCCCCTTTACTCTCTAGAGTAATCCACCAAAGAGACGTGGTGACGGCGACCCGCAATAGTTTTCTTATTGTTGTTAACTTAGGAATCCAAATCAAAAACCCCTTTGGTTACTTTCCCACTTGCAATCCCTTTTTCATATAACAAAATAACAATCCCTACTTGCACTCCTTGAGAGATCGATATCCGGGGATTCAACTCCTCACATTATTACTTGACTATAATTGGTACACTTCCCGTTGCATCAAGTTTTTGGCGCCATTGTCGGGGAGTGCAACCGTTGTGTGTATTTTTGTAAGACCCCTCCCCTTACCAAGGAGGCACCTGGTCTTATGCCCAGAACTGCCGTCTTACGGTGGCACTAACACACGGGTTAGTCAACACCGCAACACACTGATTCTACCGGCTAGAACGATCACATAACCTGTTGGCCAAAAGAGAGTAAGAAGTATAGCAGTAATGTATAAATGAACTACAAACCAGTCCACAGTCACAATACATATCATATAATAAAATGAAAGTGCATCTAGTCCACAACGAGTAGCATTAATAAGAAGAGTAAAATAGCTTATGCCATGTACATGAATATCAACTCTCCTCACACAATAAAATGCGGAAGCAAAACTATCCTCGGAGAACTCGTCCCACCTGACGTCGGGCTGTAGTAGACGTAGTAGGTTATGGTTGTATAAAATCATCACGTCTTGTCACCTCGACCTGTCGGTCGTGCTGGTGCTCCATATCCACGAGCTCCAAAAAATAGTTTGGTCACCGACCATTAGTCAAAAAGACTAAGTCGTTTCCTCCTCACCTCGCCCCGCAACTCCTAGGCACTGTGCGGGAGGACGAAGCGGAGGACAACAAGGGGTAACAAAAGGGAAGCAGGTGACAAGGAATCTATGCTACCAAGTATGAATGTAAACAATAAATCTACACTAGCAGTTCTATGTATATAGTCCAAATGTATAAGAATGTACAGTACAAGAGTAAGTAAAACTGGAAATAAGTAATTGCAGTAAATAAAATATAAAAAAAATCTACTGGTAATATACATCACAGAAGTACCCTAACTTATATGAGTGCCCATACAAACATATAAGTTAGAGTTTCCAAAATTAACTTATCATATAAAAGAGCCCATACTAATTTATATGATAAGGATCCATGAAGTGTATGTCCTAATATGAATGAATGCATGCAGTTATTTATGAGTCATGCAAGTGCAACTCGCATACAACGACTCTGTGATCACAGACCTTTAGTTCCCACTTTTAGGAGCTAGCATCACTCTCTGATACCACCATTGTGGCTATGGCAGCAGTGGAGCTGGCATCTCCACTCCTAGGCGGGTATTACATTACCAAGCCTAGACCTCCCATACGCCTCTATACACGTCCTAGGTGCACTCTAGAGTCTCTGCGTACTAATTTCTGGCTACCCACCAGTCTTTTTGGTCAAGTGTGCGATTTCGGGGATCGTCCTCCAGACCGAAGTGTAAAACAACCCACTGACCCCTCAAACCATCACACCTCGCTAGAGCCACCGTACTGCCATCAGTGTGACGATTGGCCCAGTACCGCATGACCTGCCACAAGTTTATGCACATGCAAAATATTCCAACCCAATCCTCCAGCTCGTAGGACCAACCCGTCCTGAATCCCTCCAACCCTATATGGGTGGGAATGTTACCACAATCCCTCCAACCCTACACGGGTGAGAATGTTACCATAATCCCTCCAACCCTACACGGGTGAGAATGTTTCCACAATCCCTCCAACCCTATACGGGTGAGAATGATGATACGTTGCTTAACTTATTAGACTACTCTTGTCTACGGGTTATTATACTTGGTGATTTAAGGTTAATCCCAAGACTGCCCAGGGTATACCCGGTGAAGGGTTCTCGGGGGCACTAGGAACTACGATGGGATTATGCCCAAAGCTACCTTTCTCAATGATATTTACTTTAGTTGATGACTACCCATAATTCACCCCCAACTCCCGTTGTTGCTCTAGAACAGACCTAATGATTTAAGAAATTACCGGGAAATCGGCGGTCTTCCGTCGATCTCCGTTTTCACCACTGTCCTTATGGTTTGCACTCCACCCCTCATGATCCAGTAGTGACCTATAGGATACCAATCAGGGTTTATTCCTCTAATACAATTCTCACCTCAATAGTTAATCATATCCCCCTGTGGTCCTAGTAGTTTAGGCTAACTGTGCTAGTCACTACCCATGACCCAATACCACCCATATAGTCGGACTTCCAATCCTTTCGTCACCATGACCCTAAATATTTATCATAGGATAGTATGATATGTACTATTGATCATATGAAATTTTACTATTTTCCCATGTCTTTAAAACCCTAAATTAAATTCTTTAATTAAGTGGTCTATGTCACTTTTTGCATGAGATACTATGACAAATGGTTCTATGGGTCTAATAATTTTTCTTGAGGATCATCTAGGTTAATTATGGCTGGATATCAAGAATTGTGATTTTCCCATATATATTTCTATTTAATTTTATTTATTATTAAATCTATTAATCGTCCACTTTCCAAATGAAGTACAAGAAATATGTTACTTAAAATTCTATAAAACTTACTGCAGATGTAAATTACTAAAATAATACTAAGTGCCAAAATTCAAAACTTAAAACAGTAATTTGATCCTTTATTATCCCATATGCAAATATCACTAAAATGCCTTTCCTTGAGTTTTAAATTTAATAATGTATCCAAAACTTCTAATATAATTATACCATGTCAATATCTCATAAATACATCACTATGAATTTTTCCAGAATATTTGTATTGTAATTTCCACCATAGATAAATAATTTCCCCAAAAGGTCAAAATGGTCAAAACTACATAAAATCATCATAAAATCGACTAATCAGGACCATAAATTTTCCAGGCATTACATATGACTACTTTGAGCTTGTGACAAAATCTAGGGTTTTAAAATCATCAATATCCCTATTTTCAAATTTTTGTATATAAATGGCCTAATTTTCAAAAATTTCAAATAATGGGATTTTTGCTTCCAAAAATCCCAATATTTCTATGAGGGGTAAACTCCATCCCTATGAACACATGTCCAGAGTTTTGTAGTCATACCATGTGTAATAATTGGTAAATTCACATTTTGGTAAATATGGCTATATGCACTCCAAGCCTATATTAACCCTTCACATGCAAGAGGGAATACCCATCATGCAGAAGTCCAAAGTGACGAAATTTTTTATCATGGGCCTATAATGAACCCAAGGACATGCCACCAAAATGTGGGGTCATTTGGAGTCATATTACTCCAAATATTTCATTAATTTACTTTTGTGTATTTTCACAAATACTATAGAAAATATTTCCCAAAAATTCCAATTTTTTGACAAAGTTTAAGTCTGCCATAGTCAAGCACATGTCCAAAATTTTGGATCATGTGGACTTCTGGTTTGGCATGGGCATGCATTTGAATTTCTGCCCTTGCCTAGGACCCAATGGCCCTACATGGAGCCCCACAGCTCCAAAACTCATGTTTAGGGTGGAAAATTGAAGGTAAGACATAGATCTACAATGTTTATGTTGGTGGCCAGTTCTGAAATTGCATGTAAGGGGCCTATATTAAACATGCAAAGTTATGTATAAAATGTGACAGAAATTGAATGAAATTAATATAACCTATAGTTTGATTTGAATAAAGTGGACGACATCCATTCATCGTCCCCGATCAGCAACGGCTGAGATTGAGCCTGGCTAGGTCATTCTAATTTCGAATTTCCTGCAACCTGGGCCGGCGCCACCGTCGGCGATTATTTCCACCACCTTCATTGAGGTGGTGGCTGGCATTTCCCGGCGGTGGGGCTGCCGGAGGCGGCTCCTCCGGCGATCCCGAGCAAGAAGAGAAAGCTCAGATTTTTGCTCTCTGCTCACATAGTATCGGGCTTAATTGAGCATGATGTCTCGCCTAGTCAATCTAGGATTCTAGTACGATGAGAGGTGAGGTGAAACGAACCCTTAGGGCGGCTTGACGGTGAGTTTGGCGGCGGTGATCCATGACCGAGCTTTCTCCGGCAACTCCTCGTCGTTTCCTCGATTTTCCAGCAATTCCCTTGCTCCAGGACTCGTTCTCTAGTCGTTTCCCCTCTCTGAAGCTGATGGTGTTGCTAGATTTGGCTGAGAGTGGGTGTATGGGGAGATAAGTCCAAGGGGGAGCTCGGGTTGAGCTTTGGTTGCTCCACCCATGGTGCCAAGTGGCCACCATGCTCCAAAATCCTCTAGAATTGCCTGAGGAGGCCGGCCAGCAAGCTTAGGCAGCTAAATAAGTGGCCATGTGGCCATCCTTCCTCTTCATTCCTCTTCTCTCTCTCCTCATTTCTCCAAATTCCTTTTCTACCACTTTGCATGTAATCTCTCTCCTGATTTTGGGGGTTAGGGGCTGACTTTGACCACTTGAGCTAGTCATGGGCCAAGGTTGGTAGGCTTAACCCAAGGGAAATGGGCTTAGCCCTTATTTTCCTCTTTAGGCCACATGTTTGACCAAGTTGACTTTTTAGAGTTGACTTAGTCAACTTGATGAGTGGGCTGACCCCACCTGAAGGTCATGAACCCTATGACACCACCCAACTTGGGTTGGGCCATGGTGGTGTCCCATTTGGACTATTTGGGCCTTTAGGTGTGCGTTTGACGAAATTAAGATTAGGGTTGACTTGGGTCAACTCTAGTAAATTGGTGACCTTGTGATATGTCCTATGGTTCCTTTAGGTTGGGGTTAGGGCTAGGGATGCAGTGGTAGAATCAATGTGTGGCTAGGACCCCAATTTGGGCTGGTTTGACCTAAATCCCCTTGGGCCCTGTTGTGGGTCTCATGTAGTTAGACCCAAATTCCATGGTTTAACATAATCTAAACCCATGTCCCCACCATATGTCCTAATCCAACCTAAGTAGAGGGGTCTAATTGCAAGTGGGATGTTACAAATTCCAATAAACAAAGAAATAATTTCGTCCCCGAAATTTAAGTTCAGGTCTACGGGGTTTTCAAGCATGTAAATTTAAGTATTTTGGCTAATAATTAAAATGTTACCTGATGTAAAAAGCTCTGGGTGCCTCTCTAGCATCAGATCCCTCGGCTCCCAGGTGTGTTCCTCCCGTCCATAGTTGGACCACAACACCCTCACCAGGGGAACCCTCTTCTTCCGCAGCACTCGGATCGCGGTATCATCGATCGGGAGCGGCTCCAAACGAACTGATCTATCGGACGCTAGCGGGCCTGCTATAGTGGTGATATACTGCTCTGGCCAAAGGAGAGCTATTCGTAGCGAGGAGACGTGGAAAACATCGTGCAAGGCTCCCATCTCTGATGGCAGCTCTAGCCTGTAAGCCAAGGGGTCGATCCGCTCCAGAATCATATAGGGACCAATATATCGAGGACTGAGCTTCCTGTGCCTCCGCACCCGAGAGATACCATGCACTGGACGTATCTTCAAGAACACTTTGTCCCCCACCTGGAACTCTACCTTCTGATGTCGTGCATCGTAGTACTTCGTCTACCTACTCTGGGCCTCTAGCATCCGGTCCCTGATCAATCGTATTTGAGCGTCCATATCCTTAATGTAGTCTGATCCAAGTGCCCTGGGGTCCTCATCCTGAACACAAAATAGCTGTGTCTGGCATTTCCTCCCGTAAAGAGCCTCATAAGGTGCCATCTCAATGCTCACCTGGTGACTGTTGTTGTAGGAGAACTCGACCAGAGGCAACAGTCTCTCCCAGGGCCTCCCTATATCCAGTATACATAATCGCAGCAGATCCTCCATTGTCCTGATAGTCTGCTCTGTCTGACCATCGGTCTATGGATGGAAAGCAATGCTAAAAGCAAGCTGAGAACCCAAGTACGCCTGCACCGCTCTCCACTCCCTGGAAGTGAATCGACCATCATGGTTCGAGACAATCATCCTGGGGACCCCGTGGTATCTGACGAGCTGTTCCACAAACAACCTCACCAAAATAGTAACTGGGTTGTCCTTCCTGATAGGTATAAATTGGGCCACCTTGGTCAATCTGTCGATAATGACCCAAATAGAATCATGCCCCGAGTGGGAGCGAGGCAATCCGTGCACAAAATCCATAGTAATATCCTCAAACTTCCACTAAGGGACCGGAAGTGACTGTAGCAACCCTCCGGGGATCTTGCATTCAGCTTTTTTTCTCTGGCATGTCTCGCAGTGTGTCACATAAAAGAAGATATCCCTCTTCATCCCTGGCCAGTACACGCTCCACCGCAGATCCGCTGTCATCTTGGTGATACCGGGGTGCACTGAGTGCCGAGTGCTGTGTGCCTCCTTGAGTATATCCTCCCGGATACCACCTCCCGCGGGTATATAAACACGACCGCGGAAATGAATGAGGCCATCAAGCAATGAATAATAACCTGGCCTGCCCCCTTCTAGGGCCCTGAACACTGGCACCAAAGCTACATCTAACCTCTGCTGTACCCCGATGCGCTCTCATATGTTACATTCCATGATCAAGGAGTTCAAATACTCCCTGTAGATCTCCAACTGGGCCTCGAAAACGATTGAAATGAACCCTTAGGTGAAACGAACCCTTAGGGCGGCTTGACGGCGAATTTGGCTACGGTGAGCCATGGCCGAGCTTGCTCTGGTAACTCCTCCCAGTTTCCTCGATTCTCTAGCAATTCCCTTGCTCCAGGACTCGTTCTCCAGTCGTTTCCCCTCTCTGAAGCTGATGGTGTGGCTAGATTGGGCTGAGAGTGGGTGTATGGGGAGATAAGTCCAAGGGGGAGCTCAGGTTGAGCTTTGGTTGCTCCACCCATGGTGCCAAGTGGCCACCATGCTCCAAAATCCTCTGGAATTGCCTGAGGAGGCCGACCAGCAAGCTTAGGCAGTTGAATAAGTGGTCATGTGGCCATCCTTCCTCTTCATTCCTCTTCTCTCTCTCCTCATTTCTCCAAATTCCTTTTCTACACCTTTGCATGTAATCTCTCTCCTGATTTTGGGGGTTAGGGGCTGACTTTGACCACTTGAGCTGGTCATGGGCCAAGGTTGGTGGGCTTAACCCAAGGGAAATGGGCTTAGCCCTTATTTTCCTCTTTAGGCCACATGTTTGACCAAGTTGACTTTTTAGAGTTGACTTAATCAACTTGATGAGTTGGCTGACCCCACCTGAAGGTCATGAACCCTATGACACCACCCAACTTGGGTTGGGCCATGGTGGTGTCCCATTTGGACTATTTCGGCCTTTAGGTGTGTGTTTGACCAAATTAAGATTAGGGTTGACTTGGGTCAACTCTAGTCAATTGGTGACCTTGTGATATGTCCTATGGTTCCTTTAGGTTGGGGTTAGGGCTAGGGATGCAGTTGTGGAATCAATGTGTGGCTAGGACCCCAATTTGGGCTAGTTTGACCTTAATCCCCTTGGGCCCTGTTGTGGGTCCCATGTAGTTAGACCCAAATTCCATGGTTTAACCTAGTCTAAACACATGTCCCCACCATATGTCCTAACCCAAACTAAGTAGAGGGGTCTAATTGCAAGTGGGATGTTACAATTTTACTTTTTGAGATAGATGATTGTTGTTTGACCATTCTGTTTTCTTCGCTACTCGTTCTTTATAGTTCAATTTTGTCCACGGCTAATTCAAAATGCAAGAACCTCAGCTATGCTCCAACCACGATGAGGACAACTTTGAGCTATCCGCGGAGCTAATCAAGTTTATCTCGGAGAAATGTTTGTTTCATGGGCTCCAGGGAGAGAATGCCCAGGTTCATATTGATAGCTTCCTGGAGCTTTGTGGCACCTTTTGCTATGCTGGGGATGTGCAGGACAAGGCTATGATTAGGCTTTTCACATTTTCTCTTGCTGGAAAAGCTGGACTATGGTATAGGTATACCTCCAGAGCAAGCTAACTTCATGGAAGTGCGCTGAAGTCCAATTCCTCAGAAATTACTGTTCGCGTGCGAAGTTGACGCAGGCAAATTTAGACTTGGCAAATTCACGCAGATTTCTAGCGAGACTCTCTGTGAAGCTTGGGAAAGATTTCTATTGCTGTAATCCAGGTGTTCTGGTCAGGACACGTTTGGAATGCCGTTCTTGCAAACATTTTATTTCGGTATTTGTGAGCATTTTCGGTACATGTTCGACACCGCCGCTGGAGCCGCCCTCTTTAATAGGTCCATGGCTGACGCTTGGAGGATAGTGGACGATGTGCTGTGCTCCAGCAATTTGTGGAAGATGACTCACGTGCTCGAAGCCATGGGAGACTCTTAGTTCATAGATAGCAATGCCGAATAGAGCGAGCAGTTTATCCATCATTTTATGGTATGTGTTGGAAAGTGGTGGCGATCTCAAGATGTAATATTGCAACAGTTACAATGTATTATTTCCGCCATCAGTAAAATGTTGGAAATATGGGTCTGCCGTCCTGCCGAGATAGTTAATGTTATGAACCTCAGAAGCAGTAGGCTGGTGGATGAACGTGTTCATCGGGAGGACCAACCATCTGAATGTAGGGATGAGAAGAGTACTGATGAGCCACCTAAGGAACCCTTGGTGGTTATTACACCTGAAGTCCAACTCCCGCGGGCAAGGCCTCCATTTCCGCATGGGCTGCAAAATATTAGAAAAGAGAGGCAACAGCAAAAGTTTCTGGACATTCTGAAGGGTGTTCAGGTGAGTATTCCCATGGTCGACCTGCTGATACAGGTGTCGCGATATGCGAAGTACTTGAAGGATCTTCTGGCGAAAAATCGGGCTTTTGAGTTATGTGGCAGCCTTTCGATCTGGGAGGATTACCCCACTATGGCGGTATGGGATTGGCCCATAAAACAAAAAGATGAAGGGAGCTTCACGATTGCGTGTACCATTGGGCGATCCGCGCTTAGTCATGCGTTGTGTGATTCTAGAGCGTCCATCAATCTCATGTTGTTATCCATCTTCCGTGAGCTGGGCTCTGGCATTCTTCGGCCCACTAACGTCATTCTGTAGCTAGCTGATTGATCAAAGAAGAAACCGGTTGGAGTGGTTGAGGATCTCACATTTGAGGTTAACGGGTTGTCCTTTCGGCCGACTTCGTTATCCTCGATATTGAGGATACAAATGGGACGTCGATTATTCTAGGACGTCCGTTGCTGGTCACTGCTAGAGCCATCATCAATGTAGAAAAGGGTTTGCTGACATTGCGCCTAGGATCAGAGAAGACTATTTTTGATAAGTATTAGGGGTCAAGAGGGGAAAAGGGTTGAGAGCGAGTTTTGTGACCCCGATATAAATATTCAGGAAGGGTCGTGCGAGGCACCGATTGGAGATCCCAAGCTTCTGGCTGTACCCCAGTTTGACTCGGACGGATCTTGTGAGCTCAAGTCGCTCCCATGCACACTGAAGTATGTCTTTCTAGGAGAGAAAGAAACTCATCCTGCCATTATTTCGGCTCTTCTTACAGCTTATCAGGAGGTCCGTCTCGTTGAAGTGCTGAAGTTACATAGAAAAGCCTTTGGGTGGAAAATCTCGGATGTCAAAGGAATTAGCCCCACGGTGTGCAAGCAAAAGATATTGCTGGAAGATAACTTCAAGCCATCAGCTCAACCACAGCGCAGATTGAACCCTATGATGAAGGAGGTGGTGAAGAATGAGGTTATCAAGATTTTGGATGCCAGTATTATATATCAAATAAGCGACAGCAAATGGGTGAGTTCGGTGCAGTTGGTGCCCAAAAAGGGAGGAATCACTATCATTCGTAATGAGAATGTCGAGCCGCTTACTACGAGTCCTGTCATTGTATGGAGAGTTTGTATCGATTATCGAAACCTTAATGCAGCAACCAGGAAAGACCACTTCCTGCTACCATTCATGGACCAGATTTTGGAAAGGCTGGCCGAGCATGATTACTACTGCTTTCTGGACGGCTACTCGGTCTATTATCAGCTTGCGATTTCCCCAGAGGTTCAGGAGAAGACAACGTTTCCCTGCCCGTCTGGGACCTTTGCTTTCAGGCGGCTACCTTTTGGGTTGTGGAATGGGGTAGCCACCTTCTAGCGATGTATGACCGCAGTTTTTCGCGAGATGGTTGGGGATTTCTTAGAGGTGTTCATTTATGACCTCTCCCTATTTGGTGATAGCTTCGAAGAAGCGCTACACCGCCTCGCTTTGGTCTTACAGCGTTGCGAGAATACTAATTTAGTGCTCAATTGGGAGAAGTGCCATTTCATTGTGCGTGAGGGGATCGTTCTGGGGCACAAGGTTTCTCAGCAGGGGCTTGAGGTTGATCTGGCAAAGGTAAAGGTGATTAGAAACCTGCCCCCTCCGTCGACACTTCATGGTATTCATAGTTTTTTGGGGCATGCTGGATTTTATCGGCGTTTTATTCGAGACTTCGCAGCTATAGCTAAGCCCCTATCTAATCTATTGGTGAAAGATGTCAAGTTTGTGTTCGATGACGAATACAATCAGGCATTAATTGCTTGAAGAATCGATTGGTTTCAGCCCCGATTCTCTCATCCTCTGATTGGGCAGTGCCTTTAGAGCTGATGTGTGATGCTAGCGACGTTACGATTGGGGCAGTGTTGGGCCAGCGTAAAAATAAGATCTTTCATACTATTGCCTACGCGAGTCTGACGTTGAATGATGCACAACTGAACTATACCATGACCGAGAAGGAGTTTTTAGCTATTGTTTTCGCCTTTGAGAAGTTCCATTCTTATTTAATTATTTCTAGGGTGGTGGTGCATTCAGATCATATGGCTATTCGTTTTCTCATGCAAAAGAAATATGTTAAGCCGCAACTTATGTGTTGGATTCTATTGTTGCAAGGATATGATATTGAAATCCGGGATCGTCGTGGAGTTAACAATGTGATTGCCGACCATCTTTCGAGACTTGAAGGGGGATAAGGTAAGGGTTCACAGGGAATTACAATTTCTGATGCTTTTCCGGATGAGGGCCTGTTCGCCCTTTCTTCTATTGCTTCTACTCCGTGGTATGCTGACTTTGCTAACTTTTTAGCAAGCAAGGCGCTGCCGCCGCATTTAACATATCAACAAAAGAAGATGTTTTTCTCAGACGTCAAGTATTATCTCTGGGAGGATCCCCTACTATTCTGTACCTGTGCTGACGGGGTTATCCGACGTTGTGTCCCCGAGCTGGAAGTTAAAGATATTCTGAGGCATTGTCATGATCATGAGGCTGGAGGGCATTTTGGAGCCGCATGGACTGCCCACAAGGTTCTACAGTGCGGTTTGTTTTGGACTATGATATTCCGTGACTCTTTTACACGCGTTAAAGATTGCAATGAATGTCAGCGCATGGGGAATATTGCTCGACGAGATGAAATGCCCTTGAATAATATGCTAGTTTGCGAGTTATTCGACGTATGGGGTATTGACTTTATGGGTCCTTTCCCCATGTCACATTGGAAGCAGTACATCCTAGTTGCTGTGGATTATGTGTCTAAATGGGTGGAGGCGGAGGCGGTTGCATCGAATGATGTGCGCACCATACTCACTTCCTTCATAGGAATATCTTCTCCCGCTTTGGCGCACCAAGAACTATAATTAGCGATGGGGGCAGACATTTCTGTAACCAGCAATTCATCCTAGGGTGTTACAAATCTCACCCCCCCCCCCTTCAATAAATTTCATCCCAAAATTGTTTAGTATAGAAAAACAACACACAAGTACAAATATACAAATTGTACTTCAAAAGAATAATTCATGGAACTCCTCTCGCATTGTTTGCTTGCCCTCCCGTGAATGTTCCTCGCAACCACAATTATCCCAGCGGACTTTAACCATCTTGACCGCCTTGTTCTACAATTCTTTCACCTCCATGTCTTCGATACGAATGTGCTTAACTTTCTTCTTTAACCCACCATCGATTAGCACCTGATCCACAACAATGACTTGACTATGCTCTTGCACAACCTTCCTCGGCACTGATATGTGAAACACATCATGGAACTCGCTCAACTACAATGAAAGAGCAAGCAGATAGACAACCTCACCAACACATTCTATAATTTCAAATGGTCAAAGGAATCAAATACTTAGCATTTTCAAGCATCGAATCCTTGATACTCCCTTGAAAGACTTGATTTTAAGATATAGCCAATTGCTAATAGCAAATTTAACATCACGGTGCTTAGTGTTGTAATACTTATCTTGCCTATCTTGAGTAATCTGCAATCGCTCCAGGATCAAACATATCGTCGAGTTTTTCCTATCGATGTCGTTTCTCTTAAACAATCATGTTTCACCGTGCAATCTTACTGTTGTCGACCAAGAGCTTTGCCATTTTTCCACTAAATTGTCCCTCCTATTTCGAATGAAGTGTGATACTTTTATCAATCTACCTATAATCACCCATACAACATTGTTCCGGTGTTGTGATCTCGGCAAACCATGCACGAAATCAACTATATATCTTCAAACTTCCATTCCGCAATTGGTCACGACTTCAGGAAACCAACAGGATTCTAACATTTAGCCTTACTATTGCGCAAGTATGGTACTGCACCATATAGAGAGCTATGCCTTTCTTCATACCTGGCCATGAGAACAACTTTTTCATTCCCTTGAACATCTTTGTGCTTCCCAGGTGGATTGAATACTTTGTAAAATATGCCTCGTACAACAATTCCTCCCGTAACTTGTCAACATTTAAGACACACAATCAACCATCTTTCGATAAAAGCCCATCGTCAACAGAAAAATGGGAATTTGACCAATCTACAGTCTATACCAAGTAGCATTCCATACATTCATCAAACTCCAATGCCTATCAAATCCTGTTTGTGAGGTCATAGTGCACCTCTGTCCAGTTTAAACATGCATTTTCACTAGTTCTCCTGTTCACACAAGAGATCTACAAAGCATCCATGTCACGAATAAGACGCTCATCATGGATTTGTATGCAGCTGGCTTGTACCGAATCCCTGCGACTTAATGCATCTATGATAATATTTCCCTTCCCAAGAGTATATTGTATCTCGTAAGTATACTCCCCAAGGAACTCCATCGACCTCATTTATACTATAGTTAAATCCTTTCTATTCAATAGATATTTTAGGCTCTTATGATCCGTAAAGAAGTCAATCTCCATGCCATATAAGCAATTCTGCCACAACTTCAGGGAGAATATCACAGCCTTCAACTCCAAGTTCTGGACTAGATAGTTTCTCTTGTTTACCTTAAGCTAGCGAGAGCCATAAGTTATAACATTTCTAAAATATAGCAAAATGTAGCCTAGGACTCTCCCTAAGGAATCATTATAGATCTTATAACGATCTATACCACATGGCGAGATCAAAATAGGCGTCGTGCTCAGGTGACTCTTTAACTCTTCGAAAGCTCGCATGCACTATGGCGTCCAAACAAACTTTTGATCCTTCTGTGTCAACGTAGTGAGAGGTAGGTCTATCCTCCAAAATTTCTCTATGAAGTGCCAATATTAGCCAACAAGTCCAATAAAACTCCAGAATTCCTCCATAGTAGTCAAAACAGGTCACTCTTGTATCACAACTATCTTCGTTGTATCCTCTTTAATACCCTCTCCACTAACCACATGACCAAGGAATGCCACCAAGGCTAGCCAAAAATCACACTTAGAGAACTTGGCATAGAGTCAATTCCTCCTCAAGGTATGCAAAATAAGACATAAATGGTTTCGACTGAGAGTACACCAATACATGATCTATTAAGACGACCAAAAACCAGTCGAAGTACTCCCAAAAAGTTGTGTACATCATATCCATGAATACTGATGGCGCATTTGTTTGCCCAAACTACATCACAATGATCTCATAATGCCCAAAACGTGTACCAAATGCTGTCTTGGGAATATCGTTTTCCTAAATCCTCAATTGATAATAACTGGACTTCAAATCCAATTTCGAATACACAGATGATCCAATAAGTTGATCAAACAAATAATCAATTCTTGGAATCAGATATATGTTCTTCTCTGTCATCTTATTCAGTTTATCATAGTTAATACATAAACGAAAGCTTTCTATCCTTCTTCTTCTTCACAAAAAGGACTGGTGCACTCCAAGGAGACATACTTCGACGTATATAGCCTTACTCTAGTTATGAAAGATATTGTACCTAAACACCTAGAGGGGGGGTGAATAGGTGACTTGAATCTTTTTAACTTTTTATGGCAGCAATCCGTTTCTAACACAGATTTCTAGCTACTTTATCACAGCAATCACACAGCAATCACAGTATATCACAGCACACAGTAGACTCACAGTTTTATAGTGGTTCCCCAAGGTTTGGGTACATCCACTTTCCTCCTTCGCCTATCTAGCAGTGTACTAGATTCGGCCAAACTTCTCCACTATCTCAGAACCCAAAACTGGTTCCTACACCTCAGGCCCAAGGCCCTACAACTCAGCTTCTTCACAAAGCCTACACTCAGCCACCAAGGCCTACACTCAGCCACCAAGGCCTACACTCAGCCACCAAGGCCTACACTCAGCCACCAAGGCCTACACTCAGAGATTTATATCTCCTACACTCAGCCTTTATAATTACAGGCTTACAAGACTCAGATCCAAAGGATCCTACAAGATAAAATGAATACAATAATATTAACTCAGCAACTCATAGACAAGAGAGGAGAGTTGTGAGTTTCTTGATGAGTTCTTGGAAGAACTCAGCTGAAATCAATCTGACTTGGCTTTCTTCAAAGCTTCTTGAATGTAGAACTCAATAAGATTGACTCCTTCTGCAGTTGATCCTTGATCTCTGCTACTTAAGATTCAGAATAAATCTGAACCCTTCTTCTCAGCCTGTTTCCAACAGCTGATTTCTTGGATGGAGCTCTCTCTCTCCAACTTCTTAGATCTGCACTTGATTCTTCAAGGAATAGCAAGATCTTCTTTGTATATTGATCACTTGTACTTGTGTTCAATTGATCTCTTCAACCACCGTTTCTGTAGACTGTATAAGCCTATTTATAGGCCTTCTTCATGGTAACCGGCTGGTCCGGTCCATAACTAATTTCTGACAACTCTGACAGGTGCTGTAGACCGGCTGGAATGGCAGCTGTCAAGTCATCCAGTCAGTTCTTGAAAATTCTGTAACTGTCTAGAAGTGTCGAGACTATCTGTCTTTAAGTGTCGACACTTATAGACCAAGTGTCGACACATATTGTCTAAGTGTCGACACTAGCCTACAAGGTGTCGACACAACTCCTTGTGTTGTAGATTTTATATCTCGACACTACTTCTTCTTCATGTGTCGACACTGAAATTGGGTGTCGACACAAGTACTTGTACTTCAGTATTTTGCTGAATTCTTCTAAGTGTCGACACAACACCTTTGTGTCGACACATCTTCATGTGTTGAATCTGTTAAGTGTCGACACTGCTTCTTGGTGTCGACACATGTCTTCAATGTTGATACTTGCTGAGTGTCGACACAGCTCCTTGTGTCGACACATTCTTCTTCTGTCGAGTCTCTGGCTGAGTGTCGACACATCCCCTTAGTGTCGACACTTGTACTTAGAATATTTTTGTTGAACTTTGTTGATCTTTACTAAGTGTCGACACAGCTCCTCGTGTCGACACTTTCTTCAAATGTTGAGTCTTCTGCTGAGTGTCGACACATTCTTTCTTGTGTCGACACTTCCTTCAAGTGTTGACTCTTCTGCTGAGTGTCGACACATTGTTCTGGGTGTCGACACTTGTACTTAGTTTCTGCTAACTTTTGCTGAGTGTCGACACAGCTCCTTGTGTCGACACTTTCTTATGTAGACACAGTTCTTCTAGGTGTCGACACTACTGTTAAGTGTCGACACTACTTCACTGCACTTTTCTTCACTGAGTGTCGACACAGCTCCTTGTGTCGACACTTTCTGTCTGGTGTCGACTCAGCATCCCTGGTGTCGACACAATGACTCCAAGTGTCGACACTGCTTGCCTGGGTGTCGACATAAGTCTTCTTAAGTGTCGATACTTTCCCTCTAGGTGTCGACACATGGACTTAGAAACTTTTTCTTCTTTCCTGCAAATACTTAACCTGCACAAGTAAACTCAAAACACATCAAATACATTTTGATGTATATCATTGAGTTGGGTGAGGCTTCTTCAAATCAGGTACATTTGAACAAATGTACCCAACAATCTCCCCCTATTTGGAGAAGTCATAACCCTTAGTCAATGATATACACCATACAGAATAAAATCATAACATGATGTATAGCAGGAATATATAACAGGGAAATCATAAACATGTATCAATCAAACATGTATACATAGACATCATCACAGAACAAATATGAAATAGATTTAACATATAACACATTGTTCTAATATCTGTCATATTCATTTTCAAAAGTTTACAGAATGTTTTACATCAAAAAGATTACATAGTAAACTTTAAGAAAATTCTAATTCTATTTCTGTTCAGGCTCCTTGATCACTATTCCTTTTCCAGCTTGTACTTTGGCTTGAACAGGAGCTTCAGCAACTTCAGCATCAGCAGGCTTCTTGCCTTTCAGATCTTTCTTCTTTAGCTCTTCTGCTTTAATCTTTTGCCTCTCAAAATAATGATAAGGCTTGGGAAAGTACTTGCTAGGCTCCTGGGCAGTAGGAGGTAGCTTTCCCATCTTGGCCTTTCTTCTATATTGGACTATAGCCTCCTGCCTTGTCTCATGCTTTCTCCATTCAAGTTCAGAAAACCATTTATTCCTGTCTTGAATGTTATCTTTTGCAGCTTTCCAGGCAGTCAAAATAATGTTCCTAGAGGTGGGGCTCCACTGCTCAAAGTCTGGTCTCTGTTCAGCTTGCTCCCTAAACCTCTTCTTAGATAATCTAGTTTCTTCTTCTTTCTGCATAGCTTCTTGCATAGCTTCAGAGATTGGCTGAACAACTTTTTCTATAATGACATTGTCCTTGCCCCCAGGTGGGCTATACATGGATTGTATATCAGCATGAATCATGTCAAAATCTGAAGGAGGGTAGATGACTTGAGCCACTTCAGGTTGCTCCCCTCCTAGATATGCAGGATGAATGCCAGATTCTGCCACATTATCATCATCACAAAGAGGAGGATATCCAAGAGTTGCTCTGATAGAATTAGATATCCACTTAGCATGATCAGAGCTGGCTTTGACTAAAACTCTCTCCCCCTTTATGACTTCTCTTTCTATATGATCTCTGACATCATCTTTCTAAAATCTCACTTGATTATCCAAATAATTAACTCCATCTTTAAAGAAAGGTTTTAACCTTTGGAGTTTGTCAGTTATCAACTTTTGAGAATCTTGGATGGCAGTCTTAACAGCAGTTATTTCTTCTTGGAATACTTTGTCAAAATCTGCTTTTGTTGTAGCTGGAGTCTGTCCTGCAGCTAGATTCTTCAGCTCTGTGACTATGGCATTGTGAGAAGCAGTTAAGTTATCATTCATCCTAATTTGATTTTCAAGTACATACCCTTGCTTCTGTGTAATGTCATCTACTTGAACTTTAATCTTTTCTTGATGTGTAGCTAAGTACACCACTACATTCCCTCCCTTGTGGAAGCAGTCTGTCATCTCCTTCTTATTAAGATTCATCTCAAATCTTATTGACTTTATATCCTGTGCCAGATCAAATTGAAGTGACTTGTGCCCCTCATCTACATAAGTTTCAATGGCTTTTCTGTCCTCATCCAGCTTGATTTGCATGGCAACCATTAGAGCACTATAATCAACAGTTGGTGCTGGCAGTGATATAGGATGTGGAGCAACAGTTTGCAAAGCCTTTTTGTAACTCTGGCTCCTTCTTCTGAATACTTGAAATTTCTTTTTCTTTGCCCTTTCAGCTTCCTCATCTTCAGAAGCTGAGGAGCTAGCAATTTCTACCCTCTCCTTAGGGCTTGGGGGTAACTCCTTCTGCACATCTGGTGCCTTCTCAGTCTCTTGACTTGCAGGTTCTTCATGAATTTGCACTTGCTCCCCCTCAACTGGAGCATTCTCTCCTTCAGCAGCAGTTTCTTTGTCAAAATCTATTTGATCCAGGTTAAGAAACAGATCTTCCATTGTGTATTCATGTGGAGAATGAGTAGGAGAAATTCTTGGCTCATCTACCACTGGATCAGAAACAACTTGAGCTGTAACAGAAGTGTCTTCCATGACAACATCTGGAACCTGACTATGAATCTGTGGTTGCTGATAAACATCAGACAAATCAGTATCCTCTAAAGGAAAATCTAAAGCATTAAGCTCAGAGATTACCTCAAGAATGATGTGGGTTGCTTGCTCACTCTCAAGAGGAGTGGGTTCTTCCACAACTAGTGGCTCCCCCTGGATTTGTTCCTGATGTAAGGGGCTAGCTGGTGGTAGCTCCCCCTGCCTCTCTGCAGCCTCTTATGGAGCTGGAGACTTCCCAGCATTTTCTTCTTATTCATCATCAGAACTACTTGAAGATTCTTGTGCTACTGGAGCAGTTTTCTTCTTCTTCTTGAGAGGGGTTTCCTTTTCAGGAGTGATCTTCTCAGGGGTTGGCATCTCCTTAGACAACACCCTGTCCCATCTGGAGAATATCCTCATATCCATTTTCCTCATATGATTTATTTTTGTTCCAGCAGCTTGACTCATTACCTCTGGAATACTACCAGCAAGGTAAAGACTTAAGATCCTGCCCAAGTTGGGCTTCTTCAGGCTTTACTTGATCTTCTCAAAGATCACTACAGACCAGTCTGTTTTCAGATTGAAGATTATCCTGGTCATAATGCTGAACATATGGGCAGATACCCTATCATGCCCTCCAGGTTTGCTTAAAATCACTTTGCCAACTATTTCTGACATGAATTTCCCTTGGCTGTTCATGCCTTTTCTATTGAAAACAGATCCAATTTTCATTTTAGAATCTAGTCCACACCAAGTTAGAGCTTCTCTGGTCATTGAAGCAGTAACTTCATCTTCTTCTTTAGTTCTCGGTAACTGTAGTACTTTCCTCAAACTTTTAGGTGACACCTTCACCTTTTCACCATGGACCCTGGACTTGATCTTGAATCCAGTGTCGTCTAGGGTTGCTCCATTAAGGAATTCCAGTACTTCCTTCTTCCAGATCTTTGTGGGCTCTGAAACAAGATATTCTAACCCTGAGTCTGCTACTAGGGTTATCACATTCTTGATTTCTTGGTCTGCATCACCAAACGCGTCGCGCACCAGTTCATACCCTTCGTTGATGTTCTCCTCAAGCTTTGGCGCCATTAGGGTTTGAAGAATTTGAACTGAGAGAAGAGAGGTGTCGACACACAAGTTTTGGTCTCGAAACTTTTGAAAGCGTGTCGACAGACTAAGGCAAAATCCTATTTATACCTTTCTAGGTTTGAAGATGAAAAGGCGGGCAGCTAACTTAAATTGTGTCGACACTGGCGATAAGTGTCGACACAGACTTATAATGTCTCGACACTTATGTGTCGACACAAGTTTAGTCAACAGATTATATGTGTCGACACTTATTTATGTGTCTACACCACTTAACTCGACACATAGTCGAGACTTTACTTAGATAATTCTGAGTAAACACTATGTGTCGACACCACCTTGGTTGTGTTAACACCAACTTGTCATGTGTCGACACTAATATTCTGAAGTGTCGACACCAACTTCCTAGATGTGTCGACACCTTTTCCCTGAAGTGTCGACACCACTTTTCTGTGTCGACACAGATATCTCTGTGTGTCGACACCTTTTTACTTAGCCATTTCCAATTCTACAAACTTACTCTAAGTTTATCATTCCTAGTTCAATTTTAAACCTATTGAACTTAGTTTCTTCTAGGGGCTTAGTATACATATCAGCTATTTGATTATCTGTTTTAACATATTCTAGTAAAATATCCTCTTTCTCTACATGCTCCCTAAGAAAATGATATTTTATTTCAATATGTTTAGTTCTACTATGGGAAACAGGATTATGTGCAATTGAAATAGCACTTGTAGAATCACAAAAGAGTGGAGTTCTACTTACCTGAATTCCATAGTCCTCAAGCTGATGTTGTATCTAGAGAAGTTGAGCACAACAACTTCCTGCAGCCACATATTCTGATTCTGCAGTGGAGATAGCCACACTTGTTTGCTTCTTGCTACTCCATGAAATCAGTCTTCCACCTAGAAATTGACAGGTTCCAGTTGTGCTTTTTCTGTCTTCTTTGCATCCTGCAAAGTCTGCATCTGAATAACCTGTTAGTTCAAAATCCCCATTCCTAGGGTACCAGAGGCCTAGATAAGGAGTGTCATTTAGATATCTCAATATTCTTTTGACTGCTGTCAAATGAGACTCCTTAGGGCAGGCTTGATACCTTGCACAGACACATATAGCATACATGATATCTGGTCTACTTGCAGTCAAATATAATAGGGAGCCAACTATCCCTCTATACAAGGTTTCATCTACAGGTTTCCCTGCATCATCCTTGCTAAGAGACATACTTGACCCCATAGGAGTCTTCATGGTACTGGATGAATCCATACCATACTTCCTTATGAGTTCTAGGGTGAACTTGGATTGGCATATGGATAATCCATTCTCAGTCTGTCTTACTTGGAGACCCAAGAAGAACTTTAGCTCTCCCATACTACTCATCTCAAATTGACCTTGCATTAGTTTTGCAAACTTTTTGCAAAGGCTACTTTCAGTAGACCCAAATATTATGTCATCTACATATATTTGGACTAGTATTACTTTGCCTCTAGATTCCCTAAGGAATAGAGTCTTGTCTATTTTCCCCCTTGTGAACTTATTCTCAATGAGGAAACTAGACAGGGTTTCATACCAAGCCCTAGGGGCTTGCTTTAACCCATATAAAGCTTTCCTAAGTCTATAGACATGATTAGGTAGAGTTGAATCAACAAAACCTGATGGCTGTTCCACATAGACTTCCTCTTTAAGATTACCATTCAGAAATGATGACTTGACATCCATTTGGTAAACTTTGAATCCATGAAAAGTTGCATAGGCCAGGAACATTCTTATGGCTTCCAGTCTGGCTACTAGAGCAAAGGTTTGATCAAAGTCAATACCTTCTTCCTGTCTATATCCTTTAGCAACCAATCTTGCTTTGTTCTTAATGATAACTCCATGTTCATCCATCTTGTTCCTATAGATCCACTTGGTCTCAATTATGTTGTGGTCTTTTGGTTTAGGAACAAGCTCCCAGACCATGCACCTCTTGAACTGATTCAGCTCTTCTTGCATTGCCTCAATCCAATGAGGGTCTAGGATGGCTTCTTCAAACTTCTTTGGTTCAACTTGGGATAGAAAGCTGGAGTAGATTGCTACATTCAGGTTTCTGCTCCTTGTTTGTACCCCTTGTCTTGGATCACCAATAATTTGCTCAGCTGGATGATCTCTAAGATTCCTATTGGCTGGAGGCATCCTGACTTCAGGTTGAACTTCTTCAACTTCTTCATCTTGCTGTACTCCTTGTACTTCTTCTGCATTAGGTACATGTACTACTCCCCCTGGACAGCAGCCACTGTCTTCTACTTGCTGTCTTGTAGAAGGTTCTTCTTCTATAGTGAGCTTGTCCATCTTCTTTGTTATACCTGAGGAGCTGCATACACTACTAGACAACTCATTATTAATAAGTCTAGTTTCATCAAATACTACATGTACAGTCTCTTCTACAACTTGTGTAGACAAGTTGTAGACTCTATAAGCCTTACTATTGTTGTTGTACCCAACAAAAATTCCCTCTTGGGACTTGGCAGCAAACTTAGTCAACTAAGACTTTCCATTGTTAAGTATAAAGCACTTACAACCAAAGATCCTGAAGTAAGATAGGTTTGGTTTCCTGCCTTTTACAACCTCATAGGGGGTCTTGTTGAGGCTTTTAGTAATGGTAGCCCTATTAATAACATGGCATGCAGTATTAACTGCTTCAGCCCAGAAATATTCTGGTAGTGATGTATCACTTAATAGGGTCCTACCAGCCTCAATCAAGGTTCTATTCTTCCTCTCAGCAATGCCATTTTGCTGAGGTGTTCTTGGTGAAGAAAACTCTTGAAATATCCCAAAGTCTTCACATAGTTTTGTCATGCTATCAGACTGAAATTCAGTACCATGGTCACTTCTTATTTTGACCACAGTACTAGCTAGTTCATTCTGAATCTGTTTGACAAAGCTATAGAAGACACTAGGTGTTTCAGATTTCTGTCTTAGAAAGAACACCCAGGAAAACCTTGAGTAGTCATCTACAACTACAAAGGTATAGACCTTCCTACCCAGGCTGTGAACTGGCATTGGACCAAAGAGATCCATATGCAAGAGGTATAAACACCTCACAGCATCTTTGTTTTCAATGCTTCTAAAGGTGGATCTAGTCTGCTTGCCCTTTTGACAAGCTGAGCAAATATCATCTTTAATACACTTAACTTGAGGACCATTCCTCACTAACTCTTTACTAAAGAGTTTGCCAATTGTCTTGTAGTTTAGATGGGCTAGCCTCTTGTGCCATTTGACACAATGAGAGACTTTCTCATCAGCTACAAGACACACTTGAGAACCATTGGTCTCACACATAATGTCTAGGCAGTAGACATTCCTCTTTCTATAACCTGTCAAAATGATCTATTGATCATTTGATCTCTTGATATGACAACCATCCTTAACAAATGAGATGTCATATCCTACATCACTTAATTGACTTATACTAATTAGGTTGTGTTTCAAACCTTTAACATAAGACACTTGAGTAATGGTAACTAAGTTACTAGAAATGTTACCAAACCCTTTGATGATTCCTTTTTCAGAACCACCAAAGGTAACTTTAGGACCATCTTTGATTGGAGTGTAGTCCTTTAGCAATTCCCTTGTTCCAGTCATATGTCTGGAACATCCACTGTCCAAGTACCATATTGGGGCATGGCCACTTGGACTCACCTGCAAAACAGATTAGTGAACCTTAGAACCCAAAGAATTATTGGGTCCTTGGTACTGGTTAGTTTGCATCCTAACAAAGCTACCTGCAGGCTTTCCCACAGGCAGTTTGCTACTCACTTTGGCACTAGCATTGTGCCAACAGTCCATTGCAAAGTGGCCTATCTTGCCACAGCACCAACACTCAAACTTATTGTACCTTTGCTTAGGTACTGTCTTTGTTGTTTTATCTACAGCAGACTTGTTGAGAGTTGGGGCTTTGCCCTTGGACTTGGACTTGGACTGAACAGTCCTTGCAGGTCTAGTAAATCCCAGTCCAGCTTTACCTTTGTGATGAACAAATTCATCAATTATGCGTAAATTAGACTTTGATTTAGAAAACCTAGCAACTAAGTCTTTCTCCTTCTGAAGATTAATCTCCAGACTCTTATTTGATCATTCTTAAATGATATAGTTCCCATCTGAATCACAGTTATGTGCTTCAGTCTGGCTATCTCATTAAGCTTTTGATCAAATGACTTCTCAAAAAAAGTTACAGCAGCTTTGAGATTAGCAATTTCCTTTGCCTGACTTTTGGCTAGGGACTTGCTCTTCTTATAAGCTTGCAACAGAACTTTATATTCATCTATCAACTGATGAATATCCTCTTCAGACTCAGATGCACTCTCATCACTTGATGATGATGAATCTGATTCTGTACTGGCACAAGAAATTGAACTAGAAGAACAATGTTTTACCTTACTAGGTCCTGGCTGCTCCAGGATTTTGTCACTTTCAGTCAATGCCATCAGTCCTTGGCTCTGACTGTCCTCTTGTTCATATATAGAGTTCATGATCTGAATGAACTCTTCTTCTTCTTCCTCAGCAAACAGTCCTATGTATGCCTCAGCATCTGACTCAGTTTCTGATGAAGAAATATCTGACAGGCTCTTGTCCTTTTTGGCAACAAAAGACTTCTCCTTCTTGCCCTTGTATTGAGTCCTTTTCTTGTCACTAGACTCCTTCCTTTTCTCTGGACAATCTGCAACAACATGACCTTGTCTATTACAGCAATAGCATACTATTTTTGAGAGAGTTGCCTTGCTAGACTTAGTCTTTTTCCTGTCTTTCTTTGAAGACTTTTTATCCTGATAATAGTCTTCTTTTCTCTGTGAATTAGAAGGCCTTGTCCTCCACTGTTTCTTCTTTAAGAATTTCTGGAAATGTCTTGTAAAGGCAGCAAAGTCCTCATCACTTTCACTGCTCTCAGACTTTCTACTTGCTGACTCATCTGACTCAGTTTCAGCAACCTTTGGAGGTGGAGTTGGTGACTTACTCATGTACTTTCTGGGGGCTTCTGATTTAAAGGCCACTGTCCTTTCTTTGTGTTCACTTCTTGTAGATTTCTCCTCTTCTTTCCTCACCATTAACTGCATTTCATAGGACAGCAGTTTGCCAAACAGTGTTGGTGGAGGAATTTCCCCCAACTTTGCCATTTCCCTAATGGCACAGATCTTGGTGTCCCAATCTTTTGTTAGGGACCTTAGAAACTTATCATTGAGTTCATAGTTACTGAACTCTCTGCCATAGGACATGAGCTCATTCACAATTCTGTAAAACTTTTTATAGCATTCAGTTATGCTATCAGCTTTACCTTGTCTAAAACTTTCATATTCTTGATTTAGCAAGGATTTTCTATCTTGCCTCACTTCTTCAGAACCCTCCATGTACACAATAAGAGTATCCCACATTTCTTTAGCTGTCTTACAGTGTATCAGATTCTGAAAAGTTGCATCATCTATGGCACTCACTATGATGTTCTGAGCCCTTTTGTCCATGGTGGCTAGAACAATCTCATCCTTTGTCATTTCAGAGAAATCCTTTGGTGTTCTCTGATTTGCATCTAATACTGACACCTTCATGGGCACATATGGCCCTTCCTTCACTGTGATATAAATCCTAGGGTCTGAGGCTTCCATAAAGAGTCTCACCCTTTCCTTCCAGATCCCAAAGATCTCTTTCCTACATATGGGTAGCTTCATGGATCCCAATTCCTTGTGATTTTCAGTGGAACCCATGGTTCTTGATTTTCTTGATTCTGTACTTTGACTTAGACTGAATCTGCCAACAGGATCTACTTAGACAGTTATGTCCCTTTTTGAGTAACCTCCCTCTGATACCACTTGAAAGATATTGTACCTAAACACCTAGAGGGGGGGTGAATAGGTGACTTGAATCTTTTTAACTTTTTATGGCAGCAATCAGTTTCTAACACAGATTTCTAGCTACTTTATCACAGCAATCACACAGCAATCACAGTATATCACAGCACACAGTAGACTCATAGTTTTATAGTGGTTCCCCAATGTTTGGGTACATCCACTTTCCCCCTTCGCCTATCTAGCAGTGTACTAGATTCGGCCAAACTTCTCCACTATCTCAGAACCCAAAACTGGTTCCTACACCTCAGGCCCAAGGCCCTACAACTCAGCTTCTTCACAAAGCCTACACTCAGCCACCAAGGCCTACACTCATCCACCAAGGCCTACACTCAGCCACCAAGGCCTACACTCAGCCACCAAGGCCTACACTCAGAGATTTATATCTCCTACACTCAGCCTTTATAATTACAGGCTTACAAGACTCAGATCCAAAGGATCCTACAAGATAAAATGAATACAATAATATTAACTCAGCAACTCAGAGACAAGAGAGGAGAGTTGTGAGTTTCTTGATGAGTTCTTGGAAGAACTCAGCTGAAATCAATCTGACTTGGCTTTCTTCAAAGCTTCTTGAATGTAGAACTCAATAAGATTGACTCCTTCTGCAGTTGATCCTTGATCTCTGCTACTTAAGATTCAGAATAAATCTGAACCCTTCTTCTCAGCCTGTTTCCAACAGCTGATTTCTTGGATGGAGCTCTCTCTCTCCAACTTCTTAGATCTGCACTTGATTCTTCAAGGAATAGCAAGATCTACTTTGTATATTGATCACTTGTACTTGTGTTCAATTGATCTCTTCAACCACCATTTCTGTAGACTGTATAAGCCTATTTATAGGCCTTCTTCATGGTAACCGGCTGGTCCGGTCCATAACTGATTTCTGACAACTCTGACAGGTGCTGTAGACCGGCTGGAATGGCAGCTGTCAAGTCATCCAGTCAGTTCTTGAAAATTCTGTAACTGTCTAGAAGTGTCGAGACTATCTGTCTTTAAGTATCGACACTTATAGACCAAGTGTCGACACATGTTGTCTAAGTGTCGACACTAGCCTACAAGGTGTCGACACAACTCCTTGTGTTGTAGATTTTATATCTCGACACTACTTCTTCTTCATGTGTCGACACTGAAATTGAGTGTCGACACAAGTACTTGTACTTC
Source organism: Platanthera guangdongensis (assembly GCA_039583875.1). NCBI lineage: Eukaryota > Viridiplantae > Streptophyta > Magnoliopsida > Asparagales > Orchidaceae > Platanthera > Platanthera guangdongensis. Next base: position 120,520,806 of record CM077152.1, on the reverse strand, counting down.
AGTATTTTGCTGAATTCTTCTAAGTGTCGACACAACACCTTTGTGTCGACACATCTTCATGTGTTGAATCTGTTAAGTGTCGACACTGCTTCTTGGTGTCGACACATGTCTTCAGTGTTGATACTCGCTGAGTGTTGACACAGCTCCTTGTGTCGACACATTCTTCTTCTGTCGAGTCTCTGGCTGAGTGTCGACACATCCCCTTAGTGTCGACACTTGTACTTAGAATATTTTTGTTGAACTTTGCTGATCTTTACTAAGTGTCGACACAGCTCCTTGTGTCGACACTTTCTTCAAATGTTGAGTCTTCTGCTGAGTGTCGACACATTCTTTCTTGTGTCGACACTTCCTTCAAGTGTTGACTCTTCTGCTGAGTGTCGACACATTGTTCTGGGTGTCGACACTTGTACTTAGTTTCTGCTGACTTTTGCTGAGTGTCGACACAGCTCCTTGTGTCGACACTTTCTTATGTAGACACAGTTCTTCTAGGTGTCGACACTGCTGTTAAGTGTCGACACTGCTTCACTGCACTTTTCTTCACTGAGTGTCGACACAGCTCCTTGTGTCGACACTTTCTGTCTGGTGTCGACTCAGCATCCCTGGTGTCGACACAATGACTCCAAGTGTCGACACTGCTTGCCTGGGTGTCGACACAAGTCTTCTTAAGTGTCGAAACTTTCCCTCTGGGTGTCGACACATGGACTTAGAAACTTTTTCTTCTTTCTTGCAAATACTTAACCTGCACAAGTAAACTCAAAACACATCAAATACATTTTGTTGTATATCATTGAGTTGGGTGAGGCTTCTTCAAATCAGGTACATTTGAACCAATGTACCCAACAAGTTACTCCAGTAACTGAACCTTCAATTCTACCATCTCTTTTGGTGCGACCCGGTATGATAAGAGTGACATAGGTTTTGCACCTGACACCAACTCAAAAGTTATGTCGAACTATGGATGAGGTGGAACTCCAGGGAGATCTTTAGGAAATACATCCGCAAACTCCGACATAATATGAAAGTGATTCGAACTATTCTTCAGCTCTGAAGTGCCCAAAAGCGTGTGGAATAAGACTGCGCCCTTCCAAATTGTCTTGATCACATGGAGAGCAGTCATTAATATCTTACACAATCCTTGCATACAAGCAAACTTAGTCTCACATTTGGTGTTTTCCCCCAGTGTGTCTTCCTTAGAGATGTAATTAATGCATGCACACTTCTTTGAAAGACAGTCCAGGATAAAAATCAGATAAAACTCTGATATCGGTAGCACAGACGCATCCAATCAAAACTCAATTAACCCTACTATTCTTATTAGCACGTATCCCCTACCATTATGATAGCATTAAAAAGTACTCTGCTATAACTTAAGAAGTCCTTACTTTGGGTGAAATGCTCCAAGTCAAAGGGATCTCTTTTTGAATAAATACGTGTTAGGACGTAGCCTAATTATAACCACGTAAAACGTGTCTTTGCACACAAGGTATAAAGTATCAAAAGTTATAATAGCTGCATACTAATTTGTACTTGTAGCATTGTTTTACTGAATGACCTCATACTGGCCAAGGGAGTAAACTCTCGACTGTACTTAAGTGTCATAAGATGTAGTTGGCTCCGCAACATTCCCTTTTTCTACATACGATGCACCCATCTTTTTTGCCATCCTCGGAGGACCACTGCAACACACCCGAGTAAAGTGTCCTTTCTTTCCACAAGTGTAGAAAGTACGCAAAACTTTACTACTGGTTGCTCAATAAACAGCAGAAGAAGTTGGCCCCAAACACCTAATCTTCTTCCTCCACCTCTTATGGTACTCAATTTCGAAGAGCGTAACATTTTGAACTCTTTCTTTCTCACAAAATGGTTCTTCTTCATACCATGCTCTTGGGATCAAGCAGTATTCACCAAAGTAAGAAAGCCCAGCTTCATTGGTCTTGATGGCAATAACATCAGATCATCTCACATACCTGTATAAAACTTTTTGGTCTTTTGCTCCTCATTTTCCAACATAGACCCCACACAACAGTTCAACCTAATGAACTTGTCTATATATTCATCAACTCTGTGTTCACACTATCCCAAATGTAGGTTCAACTATTAATTTAAAGCACTTCCCATTGTGATCTGCTCAACTACTTCAATCGACATTTGGGCCACCACCAAGACAAGAGGCTATGCAATCCTTCCTGGTTGAGTAGTGATTATAGCATACACAACTTCAACAAACAACCAGGTAGTTTTATTAGAAGGAGGGGCACTAAGCACATCCATAGGTGCTTTTCTTACTACAAGTATCGGGGTTGCGACTACCCTGCACCTTTCCTAGTAACCTATAATCATGAAACGCACAATTTAACGACAATGAACATTTACAAACAATAATCATAGGAACACGCAAGTTCCTCAAACATGTATACTTGTAATTCCTAAGTGGACATTCATGAGATAGTTTACCTTGATATGGTAACTCACACATGTGCTAACCACCCCTTAAACGAATTCGACCACAAATTTGAAAAAAAATCAACACTAAATGCTGATACCAAATTTTATCTCCTTGCCCGTCACAAATAATATAATACAAGGTCTGGTATGGGCCCCACAAGATATTACACGAACAAACTTAGGAGGTACTAAATGAAATACCAAACATCATCGTAGCCTATCAAAGAATAGCATTCTAGCAGAATCAAAGGAGTAACAATAACCCACAAGTATGAATATATACTATATTAAAATTTGTATTGATAGTTTACACAAATATTCGGCCTTAAGGCCATACATAATTAAACAAAAAAAGTGGGTTGCATACATCAGCACGCAGGCCGACCACACATGAAAGTAGTAAACGAGCACTTAGGCCTTCAAGGACCAGTATATTAAAAAGGAAATCAGCCAGCTACTTCTTGTTGGGCTCGCTAGCACCTGCACAAGACCATCCCAAATTATGTGTCCAGACTAAGAGACGATCAGCATTAGCTGACCACAATTATGACAACCCCACCTTGTTCTTGGGGTTGTGGTTCTCCTTCCATACAAGGAAGTAGTATGGAATTTTATATAATTTTATAACCATCACATACGTAGGCACGTATGACGACACGTCCCGAGCACTCAGGGAACATTATTGGTGTACTGAATTTCAGGTCCCACCAATCAAATCTTAGTGTTGCCAACTCAGACTATCTTTGAGCATTCACTAGTCAGGGCCCAAAAACATGACTCAGTCCCATGCCAACAACAATAGCAAGTTACTTTATGCATGCTTTAGTTGAATGACATGGTGCAAGTTTGGTTATGCTACTACCCGTTACTCAAATCGCCATGTCAACCAAGCATGATGTGGGTATAACTTTCCCTCTACACATTCTCAATTGTATTAGTCGGTACACAAGACCACAAAACTAGGCAAAGCAAGCCTTACAACTTAATTCTACGCACCCAATCCTCAAGACCCGGGCTTTACACCCATCACAACAAAGCTCACTAGGATCTGTCACTAGCAGTATCATTATCACTATGCGATATTGAAAAAACCATAAATATGTCTCAGGATCGGGTTCATACCCAAACATTCCTCTCCTCACAGTGTCTGCTAGCAGTATTATCACCAGTGATATCTCTATCGTGCGCGATAGCAATAGAACATCATTTTTGTTATAAAATTAGGTGTTTCCTAGATACACCCTCCAGTACTTCTACAATAACCTATAGTACCCCAAAAACTCTAAAATCTATTCATTTTCTACGGTGTCTTCTCTAGCACGTAAATAAATCATCACCAATACAGACCAACCTATCTAGATGGGCTTCACACAGCAATATTATGTCTATACAACGATCCAAGCTCTATATGCAATTCATAATTGGGATCAACCAAATCAACCAGTTGAAAGGTTCACATCCTACTAATTAGTGGAGACACTTTCATGCAAACATGCCAAATAAAAGGACTAGGATATTGTATTTTTCAGAAGGAGAGGCGTTACCCTCGAAGCATGTTTCGTAGCCATGAGCTTGTAATTTATCTAGATTGAATCACTCACAGTGTTTCCTATCTGTGGTTTTGACGTCGGCTCGTAATTTTGACCGCAAGACCTCCTCCAAGACTTCTCTAATGGCTGGAACAACTTTCTTCTTTATCCTCATCTCTTTTGCTTTCTTATTTACTTAGCTTGAAGAGAGTGAATGAGAAAGAAATAATAATAAGAAAAATTCCCTTCTCCTCTTATTAACTCAGGAGCAAACTCAGCCACAGGATTTCCATGACAAAAGCAATGGATAACCTTAATTTCTTAGCGAAATCTTAAAAAATGATATCACCAGGAAATATTGCTATCGCGGCGTGATAGCTCTAGTTGTGGCCTCTTGAACAAGTCAACGCAGCTTAACAGCTTCTTCACAGACAACTGACATGTAGCAGCTGCCACCTGACACACTATTGCCAACGATATTGCTATCTCTAGGCGGCATAAAATCGACTGCATCAACTTGATTACTATTGACTGTATCACTATGGCCTTCGATATCACTATCTCATGCGATTACCAATCAACTGCATTGGCTACATTGTGTTGAACACTATCGTTGGGCATTATCACAATCACTAGTGATACCTCCAGTAACATATTTTTTTGTTTTTCAGTTGTGGGAAACCTGGGGTGTTATACTCTCAACGTAGACCTAGCTTCAGATCTCAAGGAGATCTTACACAAAAAAAGTAATTGAGGTTATTACAAAAATTTGACTCAATAAAAGGATTTTACTTTCAAGTTTGAGTCTTCTTAGACTTTCTAGAATGAATGCCTTCTCTAGAATCCGCACTTGAACAATATTTAATTTTTATTGAAAGCATGTTCGGTGATGAACTTACTTGAAAGACTTTAGTTTCAAGAGTACCTACACACCTAGAGGGGGGGTGAATAAATTTTTAGTTATTATAACATTTTTTCCTTTTTTGGGTGAGTTGTGATTTAAGTTATTTTTTCTTTCTAGACAATCACACAAAGCACACGGGAATTTTATAATGGTTTCCCAGATTATGGGTACATCCAATGTCCCTCCCACATTTATAACAGTTTGTTAGACAAGGAAACTTCTCCAAACTAGGCTCCAAAGATCATAAAACACTGATCCATCAGGATCTCTCAGTCTCATTCTAGACCTACAACTCAGGCACAAAGCCCTACCACTCAGAGATGTAATATCCTACCACTCAGGCACAAATGCGATACCTCAGACTTGAGCACAAGTCCTACATCTCAGGCTAGGAGTATTGCCCTACAACTCAGATCGAGTCCAGGATCCTATGAAACGCCCCTAATTTCTCCAATGTTATTATTTGGGTTGTTGACATCATAATTGTGACATCAGGGCATTACCCTTCTCCGTTTTGAGGTCGGTACTGCACCGTTTGTGCGTTTTTGGCGTCTGTTGGGTCTGTTTGACCAGTTTTTAGGGTTTTGTTTGGATTAACTATTCTTCCTTGATTTAAGGTTGACGTTTTTTAGGACTTGGACTTGTCTGGTTTTGTTGCGTTTCGAGCATTTTTGGGGTCGCGGCGTGTCTTTGGATCCTTGTGAGGATTTTCTTTGCTTGGGTAAGCTATTGATGATAGTGTCTCAAGAATGGTACGTCGGATTCTACGGTCGTCTTCGTTTCTAGTTCGTAGGGTCGAAAATTTTATCCCGGAAAATACAGCAATCTGAAATTTAACAAATTTACCCTGTTCAGTTCTCAAGAAGACCTGGAGTTCTCGAGAAATCCCTTGTTGTTCCCGAGAATAGTCTTTTATCCCCCGAGTGGTGTTCTTCTGTTCTCGAGAGATACTTTTGTTCTCGAGAGGCCTTTTCTGATCTCGAGAAATACCTTTGTTCTCTATAAGATTTTTCGTACTAGAGAACAAACCTCTTTGTTCTCGAGAAGGTTTTACTTATACTCGAAAACAACCCTTTTGTTCTCGAGAAGACCATTTCTGAACTCGAGAACAACCCTTCTGTTCTCGAGAAGACCTCCTTGTACACGAGAACAACCTTTTTGTTCTCGATAAGACCATTTTCTGTACTCGAGAACAGCCCTTTTGATCTCGAGGAGGCTTCTCCTTTATTAGAGAACAGATCCCCATTGTTCTCGAGAAGAATTCTTTGTAGTCGAGAACAGCTCTTCTGTTCTCGAGAAGGTCATTTTGTACTCGAGAACAACCTTTCTGTTCTCGAGAAGACTTTCCCTGTACTCAAGAGGTATTCCTATTATTCTCGAGTACTCTGGCCTTCATCTCGGGATGACCGGTTCGTCAAACCCGGTTCTTTTATTGAGTGTAGTTATTCGGATATTACTCTAGGTATATAAATACCTACTTCTTATTTCCTCCTTCACTTTGGCCCGACCTACTGTTCTTCTTCCCGAAACAGAGCGGCGTTTGCAAGAGAGATAGTTTTCCATTTTTCCTCTGGTGGCCGCCGAAGGTGCTCCGGTGCTCGAAATCTTCAACCGATCATAGATTTGGAAAGCTCTCAGCGAGAGCTTTGTCATCGTGGTAATATTTTCCCCTTTTCTTGAGATCTTCTCGCTAGGGTCTTCGGTGCTAACTATGATTTTTGGCCGTTTTTGTTATATTTCGGCTTCCCTTGTCTTCTCTAGCCCCGATATACGTCAAGGTGTGATTTTTGGACGTCTTTCACCGGTAAAACCAAGGCAAGTGGTGGTTCCTCTTTTTTTACTTCCCCCTTTACCCTAATTACTTGCAGGAATTTCTTACTGCATGGGTTCATGATTTTTTTGAGTTAATGTGCTGATGTATCATGCCGATGTGATCTCTTGACTAATTTCAATTATAGTCATGTTCTCGAATTTTGCTTTCTAGCTTGGGTAAGGATTATACGTTTTAATGATGTGATTAATTTCCACCTTTATTTCTGAACCGTAATTTTTGTGTATGGTGCGTTAGGATTTGTTTAGGATTGTAAATTCTTCCAAAAGGTTGATCAAACATTTCATCCTAGAATTGTGTATTAGAATACGATGTGTCATTGTGACTTAAGATTTCTATCATGGTTTTCTTCTTTGTGGCAATGTTGTGGGGCAAGACAAGCTGCCAGGCCCCGATTGGGTTGTGGTGTGCCTCTGAGCTCTAAACCCGGATTGTCATGGGGTTTTCCTTCGGGGTTTTTCTTTGTTACGGGTGTTTTTAGTGGGTGAATACATCGTCGCAACGTTTGATCTCCCTATTAACACTTTATGGGGCTCTACCGGGTCTTTGGGCATTTGTGGTACATTGTGGAGTATCCAGTCTCCCCCGCTTTTAGATGTAAGAATTGTCTTTGGGGTTGTCCACCCCGCCCGTTTTGATTTTTGGTGGAGTTGACCACAGGTTGCTAGTAGGGGTTTGTCCCTCTTTTTGATGAATAAATCCCAACTTTTACCGTATGATTTTGTGCTTTTGGGGTGCTGTTATTTTGAATGACATCCCACATAAGTGTTTTCCTTTTCTTTATTTTACTTTTGTACCTTAGTGTTGTACCTCAATTGAGTATTTTTTTTTTTTTCCTTTGGTCTTGGGTTGGTACACCTTGACCTTGTTTACCTTTTGGCTTACTTTCTGCCATGACTTGTACCTTCTTGCTGAGGTGTTCTGTCTTTGGAATGCCTCAAGTTCAGAGTTGTAGCTGAGTTCGGTGCTGGTTTTGGAGTGCTTGAGCGGCAGTGTTGGCCATGGTTGTTGCCTTGCCTTAGCGAGGTAGATTGTCGATTATTATGCTTTACTAGTTCAGACATACTTGGATTTATGTGGGTTCGTGTCAGTTTGTTGACGCCAACAGAACTGTTGTTCTTTTTGGATACTTGCTAGCTGCTTAGTTTTCTTTCTGTGGATGTGGTTGACTTGCTCTCTGGGACATTTTATGTCAGGATTGTATGGTTGTTGTTTTCAACTATAAAAACTACTACTTTTACCTCATGCATTGAAGGGAGCCAATTATCCATCTATACAAATTTTGATCAACAGGTTTACCTGCCTCATCCTTGTCTAAATACATGTTTGACCCCATGAGAGTTTTCATGGTGGAGGCATTCTCCATCCAAAATTTCTTAATCAATTCCCTGGTAAACTTAGATTGAGATATGGATAATCCATTATCAGTTTGTCTTACTTGGAAACCCAAGAAGAACTTAAACTCACCTATATTGCTCAACTCAAACTTCCCTTGCATATGTTTGGCAAACTTTTGCAAAGGTTATCATCAATTGATCCAAAGATAATGTCATCAACATATATCTAGACTAGGATGATCTTGCCTTTGGATTCCCTGAGAAATAGGGTCTCGTCTATCTTCCCCCTTGAGAATTGTTCTCAATGAAGAAGCTAGACAAGGTTTCATACCATGCTCTAGTAGCTTGCTTCAACCCATATAAAACTTTCCTAAGTCAATAAAAAAATTGAATGGTTAGGAACAACCAAATCTCGAGGTTGTTCAACATAGACTTCTTCCTTTAAGTATCCATTCAGGAAAGTAGACTCTGAATCCTTGGTATGCAGCATATGCAAGAAACAGTATAATGGCTTCTACTCTTGCTATAGGGGCAAGGTTTGATCAAAGTCAATACCTACTTCCTGTCTATACCCTGAGTTACCAGTCTAGCTACGTTCTTGGTTATATTTCCATTTTCATCAAGTTTATTCCTATAAATCCACTTGGTTCCAATGACATTATGCCTTTGTGGTCTGGGAACCAGCTTCCAGACCTTACATCTCTCAAACTGGTTCAGTTCTTCTTGCATAGCTACAATCCATAATTGATCCATGTTTGCCTCTTCAAACTTTTTGGGATCTACTTGAGACAAGAAATTGGAGTACATTGCTGTGTTGAGACATATGCTCCTTATCACTACATCTTGACTTGCATCACCAATAATTTGGTGGTCTGGATGATCCTTCAAATGCCAGCCTGAAGATCTTCCTGCATTTTGTGCTTCAAAGTCTCCATCATGTTTCAACATCAATCTTGCGCCTTTTGCTTCAGAATCCAAACACTTTCATCTTTGTCTTGGACTTAGGTGCTTCCTTAACACTCAGTTTTCAAACTTTTGTGTCTGTAGGACTAGAAAATGAGATTGGCAGCCATTGTTAATCATGTTTGTTCAAACACTCATTAACTGACTCCTCTACAATTTGAGTTGTTAAGTTGTAGATCTTATAGGCCTTATTATGATTGTTGTGCCCAACAAAGATCCCTTCATAGGACATGGTGGAAAACTTAGTTATATAGGATTTCCCATTATTAAGCACATAGCATCTGCTCCCAAAAATTTTGTGATATGCAAGGTTTGTTTTTTGCCCTTCAAAATCTCATAAGGAGTATTTGTATGGCTCTTGGTGATAGAAGCCCTGTTGAGGACATGACAAACAAAGTTTACTGCCTCAACCCAGAAATATTTTGGGAGAGTTATGTCATTCAGTAATGTCCTACCAGCTTCTATGAGAGTCTTATTCTTCCTCTCAGCAATCCCATTTTGTTGGGGTGTTCTTGGAGAGGAAAACTCTTGATGAATCCCAATTTCTTCACAAAACTTTGTCATACATTCAGATTGAAACACAGTTCCATGATCACTTCTAATTCTCACCACAAAACTGTTTAATTCATTCTATATTTGATTGACAAATTTCTTGAAGACATCAGGGGTTCCAGACTTCTTCCTTAAAAAGAAAACCCAAGTAAATCTGGAATAGTCATCAACAACGACAAAGGTGTAGACTTTCCTACCTAGACTATGAACTATCATAGGATCAAACAAGTCCATATGTAAGAGGTATAAACACCTCATAGAGTCTTTGGTTTCAATGCTTTTGAAAGAAGCTTTAGTCTGCTAGCTTTTTTACATTCAAAGCAAATGCTCTCCTTAGTGCATTTTATGTTAGGACAATTCCTAACCAGCTCTTTACTAATGAGCTTGCATGTGGTCTTATAATTTAAATGAGATAACCTCTTATGTCATTTGACACAGTGTGAGGCTTTCTCATTTGCATCTAGGAATATGGGAGAGTCTGAATTTACACAAAGAAAATTTAAACAGTACACATTCCCACTCCTAGTGCCTGTCAAGACGACCTCTTGGTCACTTGACTTCTTAATGTGCCACTCATTCTTCTGGAATGGAATGTCATAGCCAAGATCACAAAATTGGCTTATGCTTATAAGGTTGAGTTGCAACCCTTCCACATAAGCCACTTTTGTGAAAGTGACTAAGGCAGTTGAATTCTTACCATAACCTATGGTAATCTCTTTTTTGGATCCACCAAAGATCACATTTGGTCTATCCTTCACTAGAATGAACTCCCTCAAATTGCACTTTGTTCCAGTCATGTGCCTGGAACAACTACTGTCCAAGTACCATATAGGGATATGGAAACTTGGAATAACCTGTAAAACATATTTATTTTACCTTAGTAAAACAATATTTATTGGGTCCTAGTGCATGTTAGTCTCAAAATGAACATGTCTACCAGCTATTTTTTTGACTGGAAGACTGACTTTAGCTCTAGACACACTAGGGTTATGCCAGTAGTCAATGGCATAATGACCTATCTCGCCACAGCTTGAGCAATCATGAAGGTTATACCTTCTTTTCCTACTTGGCCTAATGACTGTGTTAACTGCAGTAACCTTTCCAAAAGGAACAATAGTAGCCTTCTTTAGATTTCTTTCAGCAACTATTTGACTGAAGGAGAGTCTTTCAGCAGCTTTAATTGGCTTTTTCTGAGTGCCGTTAGCAACAGTTTTCTTTACAGAAATCATGCTTCTGATAGCATCAGAAACACCCAAATCAGGCTTGCTATAAGACTAACCTTCAGTCTGAGTCTTTGCTGATTGAGTCTAAAGTTTGGTCACTGACCCCTTCTTAAGAGTACCTTAGATGGACCAGGCTGATCCTGGAAAGAATCCTCATCTAATCTAGCCATCAGCACAATATAGGCTTCATCTTCATCATCTGACTCTAAGGAGGATGAGTAAGTCCAACTTTTCACTTTTTTAGTAATGAAGGTTTTCTCCTTCTTGCCCTTCTTATGGTGATGATATTTCTCATCAGCCTCCTTCTTATTCATAGGACATTCATCCACAACATGCCCTAGTTTGCTGTAGCAAAATCATATAATTTTATTAGAAACATGTTTACTAGGTTTTGTGTCATACCCGCCTTCCTTGGAAGGTTTCTTCCTGGTTTTGTAGTAGTCGTTCTTGTGTTGTAAGGAAGAAGAAGGTCCGCTCCTCCACCCCTTCTTCTTCATCAGCTTCATGAACTGCCTTGAGAAAACAGCAAACTCCTCATCATACATATTGCATTCTGATGTCTCTTGATCTGAATCATCAGACTCAGCTGGACTTCTTGGGAGAGAAGGATTCTTTTATTTTCTCCTCTTAGAACTATCTGCCTTGATGCCACTGTTGATTTTTTGCCCTGAGCTTTGCTAGTCTTCTCTTCCTCCTTCCTTGTAGTCAGCTGCATTTCATATGACAACAGCTTCCCAAATAAAGTGGATGGTGGAGTCTCTACCAGCTTTGTCACTTCTCTAATGGCACATATCTTAGTGTCTCAATCTCTAGTAAGAGACCTAAGAAACTTATCATTAAGCTCATAGTTACTAAAGACCCGACCATAGGTCCTTAGCTCATGTACAATTCTGAAAAACCTTTCATAGCAGCTAGCTATTTTCTCCTCTTTGACCTGATTGAAAGCCTCATACTCTTGATTGAGCATATACTTACTATCATTTCTAACTTCCTCAGTACCTTCCACCTATATCACCAGAGTGTCCCACATTTCCTTTGAGGTTTTGAAGTGCACCAGGTTTTGAAAAGTAGAGTCATCTATGGCACTAACTATAATGTTTTGTGTCCTCTTATCCATTGCAGCAAAGATGATTTCATCTTGTCATATCTGCGTAATCCTTAGGAATCTTGACATTTGCATCAAGAACAAAAACATTCACGAGAATCAATGGTCCTTCTTATACTGTGACATAAATCCTAGGGTCTGATGCTGCCACAAAGAATCTGACCCATTCTTTCCAGATTCCAAAATTTTCTTTCTTGCATAGAGGAAGCTTTGAGATCTACTCAGAGTGTTAAGTCTTCCATAAGCAACCTCCATCTAATACCACTTGAAAGTCTTTGAATACAAGGGTAGTTAATCACCTAGAGGGGGGTAAAGAGGTTATTAAGGACTTTTGAATCTCGTAAAGTTCTTTAAGGCTTTAACTGATTTTAGTCCTATTGTGATTGATTAGTTCAGCTTTCAAGACATTCGCACACAGCACACCAGATATTTATAGTTGTTCCCCAGTGTATGGGTACATCCACTGTCCCTCCCGCCTTTCTAACAGAATGTTAGACAAGGCACTTCTCCAAAAACTTGGCTCCTCAGAGATTACAACATGATCTCACAGGATAAAAGTGGGGGATAGATCTGTCTTAACTCTAGAGGCGGATGACGGCGTGTGTTTGGATCCTTGTGAGGATTTTCTTTGCTTGGGTAAGCTATTGATGATAGTGTCTTAAGAATGGTACGTCGGATTCTACGGTCATCTTCGTTTCTAGTTCGTAGGGTCGAAAATTTTATCCCGGAAAATACAGCAATCTGAAATTTAACGAATTTACCCTGTTCAGTTCTCAAGAAGACCTGGAGTTCTCGAGAAATCCCTTGTTGTTCCCGAGAATAGTCTTTTATCCCCCGGGTGGTGTTCTTCTATTCTCGAGAGCTACTTTTGTTCTCGAGAGGCCTTTTCTGATCTCGAGAAATACCTTTGTTCTCTATAAGATTTTTCGGTACTAGAGTACAAACCTCTTTGTTCTCGAGAAGGTTTTACTTATACTCGAAAACAACCCTTTTGTTCTCGAGAAGACCATTTCTGAACTCGAGAACAACCCTTCTGTTCTCGAGAAGACCTCCTTGTACACGAGAACAACCCTTTTGTTCTCGAGAAGACCATATTCTGTACTCGAGAACAGCCCTTTTGATCTCGAGGAGGCTTCTCCTTTATTAGAGAACAGATCCCCATTGTTCTCGAGAAGAATTCTTTATAGTCGAGAACAGCTCTTCTGTTCTCGAGAAGGTCATTTTGTACTCGAGAACAACCTTTCTGTTCTCGAGAAGACTTTCCCTGTACTCAAGAGGTATTCCTATTATTCTCGAGTACTCTGGCCTTCATCTCGGGATGACCGGTTCGTCAAACCCGGTTCTTTTATTGAGTGTAGTTATTCGGATATTACTCTAGGTATATAAATACCTACTTCTTATTTCCTCCTTCACTTTGGCCCGACCTACTGTTCTTCTTCCCGAAACAGAGCGGCGTTTGCAAGAGAGATAGTTTTCCATTTTTCCTTCGGTGGCCGCCGAAGGTGCTCCGGTGCTCGAAATCTTCAACCGATCATAGATCTGGAAAGCTCTCAGCGAGAGCTTTGTCATCGTGGTAATATTTTCCCCTTTTCTTGAGATCTTCTCGCTAGGGTCTTCGATGCTAACTCTGATTTTTGGCCGTTTTTGTTATATTTCGGCTTCCCTTGTCTTCTCTAGCCCCGATATATGTCAAGGTGTGATTTTTGGACGTCTTTCACCGGTAAAACCAAGGCAAGTGGTGGTTCCTCTTTTTTTACTTCCCCCTTTACCCTAATTACTTGCAGGAATTTCTTACTGCATGGGTTCATGATTTTTTTGAGTTAATGTACTGATGTATCATGCCGATGTGATCTCTTGACTAATTTAAATTATAGTCATGTTCTCGAATTTTGCTTTCTAGCTTGGGTAAGGATTATACGTTTTAATGATGTGATTAATTTCCACCTTTATTTCTGAACCGTAGTTTTTGTGTATGGTGCGTTAGGATTTGTTTAGGATTGTAAATTCTTCCAAAAGGTTGATCAACCATTTCATCCTAGAATCGTGTATTAGAATACGATGTGTCATTGTGACTTAAGATTTCTATCATGGTTTTCTTCTTTGTGGCAATGTTGTGGGGCAAGACAAGCTGCCAGGCCCCGATTGGGTTGTGGTGTGCCTCTGAGCTCTAAACCAGAATTGTCATGGGGTTTTCCTTCGGGGTTTTTCTTTGTTACGGGTGTTTTTAGTGGGTGAATACATCGTCGCAACATTTGATCTCCCTATTAACACTTTATGGGGCTCTACCGGGTCTTTGGGCATTTGTGGTACATGGTGGAGTATCCAGTCTCCCCCGCTTTTAGATGTAAGAATTGTCTTTGGGGTTGTCCACCCCGCCCGTTTTGATTTTTGGTGGAGTTGACCACAGGTTGCTAGTAGGGGTTTGTCCCTCTTTTTGATGAATAAATCCCAACTTTTCCCGTATGATTTTTTGCTTTTGGGGTGCTGTTATTTTGAATGACATCCCACGTAAGTGTTTTCCTTTTCTTTATTTTACTTTTGTACCTTAGTGTTGTACCTCAATTGAGTATTTTTTTCTTTTTCCTTTGGTCTTGGGTTGGTACACCTTGACCTTGTTTACCTTTTGGCTTACATTCTGCCATGACTTGTACCTTCTTGCTGAGATGTTCTGTCTTTGGAATGCCTCAGGTTCAGAGCTGTAGCTGAGTTCGGTGCTGGTTTTGGAGTGCTTGAGCGGCAGTGTTGGCCATGGTTGTTGCCTTGCCTTAGCGAGGTAGATTGTCGATTATTTTGCTTTACTAGTTCAGACATACTTGGATTTATGTGGGTTCGTGTCAGTTTGTTGACGCCGACAGGACTGTTGTTCTTTTTGGATACTTGCTAGCTGCTTAGTTTTCTTTCTGTGGATGTGGTTGACTTGCTCTCTGGGACGTTTTATGTCAGGATTGTATGGTTGTTGTTTTCAACTATAAAAACTACTACTTTTACCTCATGCATTGAAGGGAGCCAATTATCCATCTATACAAATTTTGATCAACAGGTTTACCTGCCTCATCCTTGTCTAAATACATGTTTGACCCCATGAGAGTTTTCATGGTGGAGGCATTCTCCATCCAAAATTTCTTAATGAATTCCCTGGTAAACTTAGATTGAGATATGGATAATCCATTATCAGTTTGTCTTACTTGGAAACCCAAGAAGAACTTAAACTCACCTATATTGCTCAACTCAAACTTCCCTTGCATATGTTTGGCAAACTTTTGCAAAGGTTATCATCAATTGATTCAAAGATAATGTCATCAACATATATCTAGACTAGGATGATCTGCCTTTGGATTCCCTGAGAAATAGGGTCTCGTCTATCTTCCCCCTTGAGAATTGTTCTCAATGAAGAAGCTAGACAAGGTTTCATACCATGCTCTAGTAGCTTGCTTCAACCCATATAAAGCTTTCCTAAGTCAATAAAAAAATTGAATGGTTAGGAACAACCAAAACTCGAGGTTGTTCAACATAGACTTCTTCCTTCAAGTATCCATTCAGGAAAGTTGACTTTATATCCATCTGGTAGACTCTGAATCCTTGGTATGCAACATATGCAAGAAACAGTATAATGGCTTCTACTCTTGTTATAGGGGCAAAGATTTGATCAAAGTCAATACCTACTTCCTGTCTATACCCTGAGTTACCAGTCTAGCTACGTTCTTGGTTATATTGCCATTTTCATCAAGTTTATTCCTATAAATCCACTTGGTTCCTATGACATTATGCCTTTGTGGTCTGGGAACCAGCTTCCAGACCTTACATCTCTCAAACTGGTTCTGTTTTTCTTGCATAGCTACAATCCATAATTGATCCATGTTTGCCTCTTCAAACTTTTTTGGCTCTACTTGAGACAAGAAATTGGAGTACATTGTTGTGTTGAGACATCTGCTCCTTATCATTACATCTTGACTTGCATCACCAATAATTTGGTGGTCTCGATGATCCTTCAAATGCCAGACTGCTGAAGGCAATCTTCCTTCAGCATTTTGTGCTTCAAAGTCTCCATCATGTTTCAACATCATCCACTTCCTATGCGCCTTTTGCTTTCTCTAGAATCCAAACACTTTCATCTTTGTCTTGGACTATAGGTTCAGCTTCCTTAACACTCAGTTTGTCCATGATCACTTTTGTGTCTGTAGGACTAGAAAATGAGATTGGCAGCTCATTGTTAATCATGTTTGATTCATCAAACACTACATTAACTGACTCCTCTACAACTTGAGTTGTTAAGTTGTAGATCTTATAGGCCTTATTATGATTATTGTGCCCAACAAAGATCCCTTCATAGGACATGGTGGAAAACTTAGTTATATAGGATTTCCCATTATTAAGCACATAGCAAGGTTTGTTTTTTCCCTTCAAAATCTCATAAGGAGTATTTGTATGGCTCTTGGTGATAGAAGCCCTGTTGAGGACATGACAAACAATGTTTACTGCCTCAGCCCAGAAATATTTTGGGAGAGTTATGTCATTCAGTAATGTCCTACCAGCTTCTATGAGAGTCTTATTCTTCCTCTCAGCAATCCCATTTTGTTGGGGTGTTCTTGGAGAGGAAAACTCTTGATGAATCCCAAGTTCTTCACAAAACTTTGTCATGCATTCAGATTGAAACACAGTTCCATGATCACTTCTAATTCTCACCACAAAACTGTTTAATTCATTCTATATTTGATTGACAAATTTCTTGAAGACATCAGGGGTTCCAGACTTCTTCCTACCTAGACTATGAACTATCATAGGATCAAACAAGTCCATATGTAATAGGTATAAACACCTCATAGAGTCTTTGGTTTCAATGCTTTTGAAAGAAGCTTTAGTCTGCTAGCTTTTTTACATTCAAAGCAAATGCTCTCCTTAGTGCATTTTATGTTAGGACAATTCCTAACCAGCTCTTTACTAATGAGCTTGCATGTGGTCTTATAATTTAAATGAGATAACCTCTTATGTCATTTGACACAGTGTGAGGCTTTCTCATTTACATCTAGGAATATGGGAGAGTCTGAATTTACACAAAGAAAATTTAAACAGTACACATTCTCACTCCTAGTGCATGTCAAGACGACCTCTTGGTCACTTGACTTCTTAATGTGCCACTCATTCTTCTGGAATGGAATGTCATAGCCAAGATCACAAAATTGGCTTATGCTTATAAGGTTGAGTTGCAACCCTTCCACATAAGCCACTTTTGTGAAAGTGACTAAGGCAGTTGAATTCTTACCATAACCTATGGTAATCTTTTTTTTTGATCCACCAAAGATCACATTTGGTCCATCCTTCACTAGAATGAACTCCCTCAAATTGCACTTTGTTCCAGTCATGTGCCTGGAACAACTACTGTCCAAGTACCATATAGGGATATGGAAACTTGGAATAACCTGTAAAACATATTTATTTTACCTTAGTAAAACAATATTTATTGGGTCCTAGTGCATGTTAGTCTCAAAATGAACATGTCTACCAGCTATATTTTTGACTGGAAGACTGACTTTAGCTCTAGACACACTAGGGTTATGCCAGTAGTCAATGGCATAATGACCTATCTCGCCACAGCTTGAGCAATCATGAAGGTTTTACCTTCTTTTCCTACTTGGCCTAATGACTGTGTTAACTGCAGTAACCTTTCCAGAAGGAACAATAGTAGCCTTCTTTAGATTTCTTTCAGCAACTATTTGACTGAAGGAGAGTCTTTCAGCAGCTTTAATTGGCTTTTTCTGAGTGCCGTTAGCAACAGTTTTCTTTACAGAAATCATGCTTCTGATAGCATCAGAAACACCCAAATCAGGCTTGCTATAAGACTAACCTTCAGTCTGAGTCTTTGCTGAATGAGTCTAAAGTTTGGTCACTGACCCCTTCTTAAGAGTACCTTAGATGGACCAGGCTGATCCTGGCAAGAATCCTCATCTAATCTAGCCATCAGCACAATATAGGCTTCCTCTTCATCATCTAACTCTAAGGAGGATGAGTAAGTCCAACTTTTCTCTTTTTTAGCAATGAAAGCTTTCTCCTTCTTGCCCTTCTTATGGTGATGATATTTCTCATCAGCCTCCTTCTTATTCATAGGACATTCATCCACAACATGCCCTAGTTTGCTGTAGCAAAATCATATAATTTTATTAGAAACATGTTTACTAGGTTTTGTGTCATACCCACCTTCCTTGGAAGGTTTCTTCCTAGTTTTGTAGTAGTCCTTCTTGTGTTGTAAGGAAGAAGAAGGTCCGCTCCTCCACCCCTTCTTCTTCATCAGCTTCATGAACTGCCTTGAGAAAACAGCAAACTCCTCATCATACATATTGCATTCTGATGTCTCTTGATCTGAATCATCAGACTCGGCTGGACTTCTTGGGAGAGAAGGATTCTTTTATTTTCTCCTCTTAGAACTATCTGCCTTGATGCCACTGTTGATTTTTTGCCCTGAGCTTTGCTAGTCTTCTCTTCCTCCTTCCTTGTAGTCAGCTGCATTTCATATGACAACAGCTTCCCAAATAAAGTGGATGGTGGAGTCTCTACCAGCTTTGTCACTTCTCTAATGGCACATATCTTAGTGTCTCAATCTCTAGTAAGAGACCTAAGAAACTTATCATTAAGCTCATAGTTACTAAAGACCCGACCATAGGTACTTAGCTCATTTACAATTCTGAAAAACCTTTCATAGCAGCTAGCTATTTTCTCCTCTTTGACCTGATTGAAAGCCTCATACTCTTGATTGATCATATACTTACTATCATTTCTAACTTCCTCAGTACCTTCCACCTATATCACCAGAGTGTCCCACATTTCCTTTGAGGTTTTGAAGTGCACCAGGTTTTGAAAAGTAGAGTCATCTATGGCACTAACTATAATGTTTTGTGTCCTCTTATCCATTGCAGCAAAGATGATTTCATCTTGTCATATCTGCGTAATCCTTAGGAATCTTGACATTTGCATCAAGAACAAAAACTTTCACTGGAATCAATGGTCCTTCTTGTACTGTGACATAAATCCTAGGGTCTGATGTTGCCATAAAGAATCTGACCCATTCTTTCCAGATTCCAAAATTTTCTTTCTTGCATAGAGGAAGCTTCATAGAACCTATTTCCTTATGGTTCTCTCCTGAACCCATACTTATCTTTCCCCGGTTACCCTTTGAGATCTACTCAGACTATTAAGCCTTCCATAAGCAACCTCCATCTAATACCACTTGAAAGTCTTTGAATATAAGGGTAGTTAATCACCTAGAGGGGGGTAAAGAGGTTATTAAGGACTTTTGAATCTCGTAAAGTTCTTTAAGGCTTTAATTGATTTTAGTCCTATTGTGATTGATTAGTTCAGCTTTCAAGACATTCGCACACAGCACACCAGATATTTATAGTTGTTCCCCAGTGTATGGGTACATCCACTGTCCCTCCCGCCTTTCTAACAGAATGTTAGACAAGGCACTTCTCCAAAAACTTGGCTCCTCAGAGATTACAACATGATCTCACAGGATAAAAGTGGGGGATAGATTTGTCTTAACTCTAGAGGCGGATGAATAGAGTATTTTAAAAACATTGATTAGTTTTTATAGCGGAATTAAAATAAGTGATATTTATATGTATGGAGAGAGAATAAAAACAAAAACAATCACATCATAGCAAATAAAATAATAGAGCATTCCAAACGACACAAAGATTTTATAGTGGTTCCCCAAAATTGGGTACATTCACTCTTCTACCACTCTGGTAGGAATCCACTAGCAGGTTTTTGTTCAAGTGCCCTACCACCACAGGTTTTTGCTCAAGTGCCCTGTCACCATAGGTTTTTGCTCAGGTGCCCTATCACCACAAGATCTATTTCAAAGGAGATCTCACAACCCTTTGAGCTTTTGATCAGGTGCTCAAAAACCAATCCAAATATTTTGATAAGGAGACTTGACAACCAGATGATAACTTTTGAAGGGAGTTAAAAACCTTTTTTACAGTAGGAAAAGAAAATTATGTTGTCTTCTCTTTCTCAAATAACTGAGAAGACTTAGTGGATGTTATTGTCAAAGCTCCCCCTGAGATGAAGAAAGGTTCAGGAAGATGACAGCTTTACACAGGGTGTAGGCCTTGAAGTTGGCTTGCTGATCTTTAGGAACTTTCAGACAGATGTTGACTGTTGTTTCTAGAAAAATATTAAAGCAAAAACTGAAGAAGACTAATGATTTGTGTGTTGATGTTCTTCTTCAATTTCCTGTAAGAATGAAAGCAATACTTTTCTCTGAAAAGAGTACCAATGGTTGTTGTTATTCTTATATTGAAGAGAGGAACATTGCTTTTTATATCCTGGGAGATTTCAGCCTTTTGAAATTTGAATAATATCTTGAATTTACTATTGAGATTCTGAGAGTTGAACGGCTAGATATTGGCTTTTAATGAGTTTCCTCAACTGTCCCAGTAAATGAGTCAAGTAATTAACTTTGTGAAAACCATAATTAATGTTGTTAAGAAATGGCTATATTCTTGAGAATATGAGCATTAATTATCAGAGAATTACTGCCTTAGAACAATACAAATTGAATTCAAAATGAGAGAGAATACGTCAAACAGATAATAAAGGAAATTAGTCGAAATCAGGACAGATTTTGTCGAACAGAACTCCAAGTTTGTCGAGCTGAAAAATTTTCTTCGTTGAGCTGAGCTCAGAGATAATTGATCTGGAAGATATCTGTCAATGCTGAGTTCCAAGTTCATCGATCAAAGAATCTGAGTAGAAGAATGAAGATCGTCAACCTGAGTCTGTATTTCATCGGGCTCATCTCAGAGTTGACACTCTGAGTTCGTCAATTTGCAATCGACGATCATCGAGCTGAGTTCAAAGAACTTCGAACTGATTTTCTGAACTCTTTAAAACTGCATTTCTTCTAAGTCTGAATCTCTGAATACTTCTGAGGGCTGGATCAAAGATCTCTAACCAAGTCAGACTGACCTAGACCTTAGAACTAACAAATAGTCCATAGGATATACATGGTGGGTCAATAAACTAATAGCGAACCTAGCCCAAATCCAAACTAGGGATCCAACAATCTCCCCCTATTTGGGTGAGGTCATTAAACAAAATAGAAAAGCATACAAACACGAAGCAATATAAATATCTGGCAGAATTTTAAATTATTCAGTAGATATGATATGGCTAAGTTCATTACACATATAAATCACACAAAAAATAGCAAAAAAAATGCTTAAGATCTATCAGAGGGAGGAGCAGAATATGACTTAGCAAAAGCAATTTTCCTGTGTGGATTTTCTGCTTCCTTTTGAGACATCCTCAGGTCTTGAACCCCAAGAATTATTACAGATGCAGCTCTGGACACTATTACTTCTGGATGGATCTACATGTATTCATTAGGGTCAAATAGATTTTTTTTTACCTGAAATTGATCAAACTCCTTCTGTCTATAGGTAGACATTGTAGTGAATTTAGATGGATATGTTCCTTCTGCTCTTGCTCTGTTAATTTGAGATAACCCAATCAGCTCTTGGAATCTGTCCATCCTGAAATTAGGATCTAATTCAGGTTCATAGGTTGGAGAGAGAGAGATCTCTCTAGATTAGATTTAAGAGCATCCTGAGAAGACTTTTGAGGATTTCTGAAAAGAATGGATTGTTGTTGAAAGTTTGTTTGAGGGAAAGACTGCTGAGGTTGGCCTGAATAATAAGACCTAGGAGGTATGTATTGACTACACTTCCCAGCTAGTATGAAATACTGATGGGTGTTGAAATTTGTGAAGCGGAAGTGGGTGATGGGCAGGACGGGCGAACTGTGCGGCCTGAGCGGTCTGAGTCCGCGGCCTGGGCGGACTGCTGGTTGCGGCCTGGGTGACTTTGGCTGTCTTGGTGGCTTGGTTGTTCAGGAGCAGCCTGTGCAGCCTGAGCGGCCTGGTGTGCGTCCTGCGTGGTCTGATGTGCGGCCCGGTTGGCCTATGGACAAAGAAGTCAGGATTTTAGCGAAGCGGACTGAGCGGACTGCGGTTTGCGGGCTGTTTGCAGTGCTTAGTTGATCTGCGGCCTTGTAGATTTGCAAGCTTGTGTTAACCGGCGGATTGGGAGTTCTATCCGAGGGAGGCTTTGCGAACTGGTTAAGTCCGCGGTGTTCGGTGTTGCAGACTGGCCTTGGAGCTCGGCTGTGGCCTTTGTCATGCTCTAGTGGTGCAGCGGGCATTAGCTGCTGTGGAGGACTGCGCGTACTGGTGTCGAAGTCCGGAAGTTGGCCGTTATCTTGACAGTTGTGCGAGTAGGGATTGCGGGCTCTATATTCTGGTGGAATGTTGGTGATCTGCCTTGGGGACAGGCGGACAAGGCCTTCTCCGCCGAGCTCACGCTTGTTCTTGTTGGTTTTCTGGACTTGGTCACATTCAGTGACAAGTATAGTGTGTCCGCGGTACCCGCCGAGTCCGCTGTTGACCGGGCGGACTACATGTTGGTCGTGGACTCGTGGCGGATGGTGGCTTTATTCTCGAGCTGTGCGAACTGCCTCCTTGTCCGCATATTGTGTGCGGACTGTCGTAGTAAAGGTGGTTGTCCGTGTGTGGTGTTTGAGGGCTATACGGGCTGGTGCCTTGTCTGCATAGTGTGGGTGGACTGGTGCGAGTTCGCCTGATGGTGAACATCTTCGTTATTGCTCCTGGCGAGTTTTCTTAGAATCCGGCTAAGTCCTTGCGGACTCAGCAAACGGGACTTTGCTAGTGCGCGAGCTGGGGAGGTGACTCTATTCACTAAGTGAACAGTAACTAAGTGAACAGTAAGTGGGGCTTGGTCAATTGTTGCAGTCTGGATTTTCCTGTCCGCGCGGGTTGAGTAGAGTTAACAGTTTGATGTGTGCAAGTCGCGCGACTAGCTTCAAGGAGCCAGGAGTTTGGCTGTGACTTCGGTCAAGTTCTGTGAAGGGTGCGGTCTCTGCGGTATCAGTAGGTCGCTTTTGTGGCTCGTCAGTTCTCTGCTTCAGTATTTCCAAGTTCCATTAACCTCTCCGCCTGTCTCAGGCGGGTAGGCGGTATGTTCTTCAGTTCATCAGCAGTCAGCGAATAACGGTGTGTCTGTGCAACCTCACGGTCTCGGCGGACTCCGTGGTCTATTCGGCGTGCAGCAACAGCAGCTCGGGAGGCTTCGGCGACTTCGGCGGACTGGGCGGTCTAGGCGGTCGCCAGTGCTGTTCGCCCGACTTGTTTTGTGCTTTCTGTTTTAGCTTGTGTACTGGCAAAATCATGTCTCGCTATGTATACCTCGCCTTGTAAAGAAGTGTTAATAAATATAAGATCTGCTTGTTCTTCCATTTGAATTTGGTGTTAAGCTTTCTCTTTAGGTTTCTGCATGATCAAGGTGTTAACTGGATAGTTCTGAGAATATTCATTTGACTTTAGGCTATCTTGCTGACCACTTTGAGAAAATTCAACATGGTATCAAAGCAGGTTCAGTTGCTTGAGCGGCGATCAACGTGTGTTGTTGCTCTGTTGTTGCTCTGTGCTTCTGGAAGCTTAACCAAAGGTTGTTGTAATGGAAGTAAGCTACGCAGGAGGTCTTTGTATTGAACTCTTAACGCCGACTAACTTTAAGAAGTGGAAGTCGTGCATGAAGAGTTGCCTTCTGGGCGGGGAGCTATGGGAGGTCATCGGTGGTGATGACAGATAGGAAGTTACTGCTGCTTTTGGTACTGCTGAGCAGGTGGGGCTCTGGAGAAAAACAAATGCAAAGGCAGAGTTTGTTCTCAAGAGGGCTGTTTCACCAGAACTATTTGATCACATCATTAGATGTGAGTCTGCTGCTGATATTTGGATAACTATTGATGAGTTGTTCAATCGGAAGAATATAATAAGACTTCAGTTTCTGGAGAATAAGTTGTCTAGGACAACTCAAGGAGACCTGACCATCTCAATGTTCTTTCTGAAGATGAAGAGCTTGTGTGCTGAGCTATCAGCACTTGATCCTAATTAGCCTATCTCTGAGGCTAAGATGAAAAGTCACATAATCTGCGGCTTGCGGAAGGTGTATGTTGCCTTTGTGGCATCTGTTCAAGGTTGGGCTACTCAGCCATCTCTGCTAGAGCTTGAGAACCTGCTTGCTTCGCAGGAAAGTTTGGCAAGGCAGATGGCAGGAGATACTGTCACAGAGGAAGGCAGTGAAGCTCTCTTCTCAGGCAAGAAGAAGAAGGGATGGGAAGGGAAGAAGAAGAAGACTGCTGCTGAAAATGAGCCTTCAACTTCTTATCAACCAGAGAGGACCGCTACTCCTAAGAAGGATTGGAAGAAGAAGTTGAAGTGCTACAGGTGTCATCAGCGGGGACACTTCAAACGTGACTGCAAGGTCAAACTGCATCCTGGGCATGCTGCAGGCAAGGAGGAAGCTTGCTCTAAGAGTGAGGAAGCTGGATGGGGCGGAGCTTTCATGACGGGCACTTGTGTCCGTACTTTGTCCGCTGTCGACTTCAATGACGAGTGGATTGTGGACTCCGGGTGTGGTCATCACCTCACAGGAGACAAGTCGAAGTTCTTTTCCTTGCAAGCTTACTCAGGTAACGAAGCTATCATAACTGCTGATAATACTGTTTATGCAGTAGAGAAAGAGGGGGTTGTGCCTTTGGGTAGTGATAAGGGGCCACTCACGTTAAGGAGTGTGTATCACATACCGGGCATGAAGAAGAACCTCTTCTCTGTGACTAATGCGGTAGACGCGGGTTATCACGTTCTATTTGGGCTAACAGAAGTGAAGTTCCTTCGCAACGTATCAGTGGTTAAGGCTGATGTTGCTCATGTTGGGAGGAGAGTAAAGAACTTGTTTGTTCTTGCAACCAACTCTTATGTTGATCGGATGAGAGGAAATTATAGCACTGCTATATGGCATGAAAGGCTAGGGCATGTAGGAATGTATAAGCTGAAGGCTATGGCTAACAGAAGCCTTGTAAGAGGCTTGCCTAAGCTATCTTCATTTGGCGACGGTCACGTTTGCGCATGATGTCAGTATGGCAAGGCTCATCACCTTTTGTTTGATAAATCACAAACGAGGAGCAAGTGACCACTGGAGTGTATTCATGGAGACTTGATGGGACCAACCGCCACTGCTAGCCTTGGGGGGAGCAGGTACATGCTCGTTCTGATTGATGACTACTCAAGATACACTTGGGTATATTGCTTGAAGGAGAAGTCTGAAGCCTTCGGTTTGTTTGTGGAGTTCAAGGAGTTAGTGGAGGGCCGGCTTGGCTTGCGGATCAAGAAGCCTAGAACAGACAACGGTGGTGAGTTTGTCTCCTCCGAGTTTTCTAACTTCTGTAGGAAGCACGGGATCCAAAGAGATCTTACTTGTGCTCGCACTCCATAACAAAATGGAGTAGCGGAGCGGAAGATCCGTCATCTGACGGAAACCTGCAAGTGTTGGCTTCATACCAAAGACATTCTTAGGTCCTTCTGGGCGGAGGGGATGTCTTATGCTTCTTATTTCATCAATCGGATGCCGCTTAGCTCGATAAACATGAAGACTCCTTTTGAGATGTTGCTGAAGGAGAAGCCCAGTGTGGAACACCTTGGAGTGTTCGGATCAACTTGCTATATTCATGTCCCGGATGCTTCAAGGACCAAGCTGGATGCAAAGGCAAGGAAGCTTGTCTTTGTTGTCTATGATGAGCAGAAGAATGGATGGAAATGTATGGATCCTGCAATGAAGAAGTTTGTTGTATCAAGAGACGTGGTCTTTTGATGCGTTGAAACGGCAAGTGTATCGGTCGCCTAAGTAATATAAAATGGGATGTCCCCAAGTATCAATCTCTTCAAGAAACACAGTAAGGGGGGAGTTAATATCGAGGACTTGAGATTGAAGTCCTTTGGTCGGAGTTAACTAAGGGGGGTTTTGATGGTTGCGGAAACGGAAAATAGAATGCTAAAAACTACTCCTATGCAACGCCGCTATGCGATGCTTCGCCAGGCGGGATGGAAGATTACACGGGGCGCTATGCACCAAATCACTGGGCGGATGGACGAGTAGGCAAGCGTAAGAACTAGGATTTGAGGGTCGTAAGCGCCTCTTCGCTACGCACGGTTCTTGAAATTGCTAGAACGGCTATAACAGATGGATGGCGGATGGAAAATAAGCGCACCTCAAGCACATAACAAACACATGCAATCACATAGACATGATTTCACATAAACGTATATCAAAATAGCACAACTTAATCATATACAAAGATTTCAACAAAACTATCAACAACAAGAGAAGAAAAGTGTGCGAACATGACCGGATCCAAAGTCTTGCGAAAGATTCGCAGTAGGATTCGCCTGGTTGTCAATCCACGTCCTAGCTGGGTCCTCAACTATGTCTGGGGTAGAGGAGGCTGTCACTCACTCCCAATGAACCCGTCTTCTTCGTGTCACAAGCTGGTGGAGGATGGCACAACTTCTCTAGCTTGGTGGAGAAAGCTACATAAAACCCTTCTTGAAGCTCAAGGACGAAGGAGGAGGCCGAGAGGAAGCTCCGGCTTCGATTTAGCATTGAATGCTTGCCCGGATCTTCTCCTCTTGGTGGAAGATGAAGGGAAGAGGTGGAAGGGCGGAACGTTGCCATAAAACGGCGGAGGAAATGACTGAAATCTGAAAACTCCCTTAATTGCCGAAAATCTGCGTCTTAAATAGAAAAAGTCAGAAAATTGGTCGTGCACGGTCTGGCGCATGACCGTGCGTGACCCGTGCGATATTCGGGCGCAGATAAGGCTTGAGGAAGAAGAAGTGTTGACCCGTGCGATTTTAATCATGCACGGGCGATGTCGTCCGTGCGTGAAGGAATTCGCACGGGTAAACACAGAGCACAAGAATGCAGAAGAAAACAGTGGAACCGTGTGTTTTACTCGCGCATGGGCGATGTTGCCCGTGCATGAAGGAAACGTACGATTAACCACAGAGCACTGGAAAGCTAGTCAAAATGCACAGGTCGTGCGATTCCTTCTCTCACGGTTTGGCCGAAACCGTGCGGGAACAAATTGCACGGGCAGAAACAGATGTCCCCAGAATTGCTGTGTGAAACGCATGATTGAATTGGAACCGTGCGCGACAAAAGATCACGACCGTGCGTTTTACACAGAATTGAAAATGAAATTCGGGACATCCCGACTACCTGCAGAGCAATGAAACCTGGCTGGAGCACAAGCTCCCAGCAACAAAATACATACAACAATAACAGAAAGAGCAACGGGGAGCACCAGGCGCTTACCCCTGATAAAAGAATGTGCCATTGCACACCCTTGGGCCAAAAATTATGCATTAATGGTGAAGTGAGATCCTAAACAAAAATATAACTTTTCAAATTGAAAACGTAGTGCACATGCAATAAAATAAGCCCAGATGAGTCTGAAAAACCCTATAAATATCGGACTCATCACACCACCAGACTTAAACATTTGCTCGTCCCGAGCAAATCATCTCTCTGTGGACTCGAAAACAGCGAGCTGACTAAGAAATTTCAAAATAAAGTAAAGCAAGAAATCAAATACTCATGGGCACGAAAAATATAATAGATAAACTTTTTAACTATGCTACAAAGTTTATAGCTTTCAATAGGCGTAAATGAATATTGTAGCTACTCAAAATAGGAATGCTGGAGAATCGTCCGGTCACGCGTAGGAAGAAAGTAGGCAAGCCACTAAGGTGAGCATTGCCAAAGACCGGGGCTCAGGATCAACTCTAGAGGAATCCACCAATGTCGGGAACCATACGCTCGCCCGTTCACACTCTCTCCACAGCGCTAGTTTGACTCAAGAGCGAATCCGTAGGACTTTAGGAATAATAATGGGGCTTGGGTATAAGCATAGGTAAGGATACAAAATGATATACATAGAGGCTACACACAACCCAAATGAGCTCATACAAAGGACTACCCTCTCGCCAACAAAACAAGTAGGTGCACCACACCACCAGACTTGGACTTGACATACGGGTGTGAGCACCGCCTACTGGCACAAAATTTCAAATGGAATTTTCTTTTAAACTTTTTCTTCTTTCATATCTAACTCTTTTCCTTTTTTTCTCTTTTTCTTTTCTTTTTCAAAATTTTGTTTTTTTTTATTTCACCTTCAGCCACATAATAACATGAAAACTCCAGCTCACAAACACAAAACTGCACCACGGCAACAACACCAAATGCAAGAAGTAATATACTAATAGCTTGAGATAGGGGCGTGCAACTAGGATAGGCTTTTTTAGGCTTTGGTGATTGTAGAGCGGGGCTGAATCAACAGGAGGAGTAGGCTCAAAATAGGCTAACAAGGATAAGATGTTAGGAACGGGTACAAAGCTCAACCTGGCCAAAATTATGGCCTACATCACATTCTCGCTAGACTAACCATGCACCAATGCTTTGAGAGTAGCTTGGGGCAAGTTCTTAGCCCCCGAGAAAGGTAATCCTTCCTCTCGACTTGAGCAATACGAGGCTAGTGGCGGCTACACACATTCCTACTCTACCGTTTGATTACTCCAACTTCAGCAATTTTGAGTAGTACAAATACTATTTACAAATGCAGAAAAGTGTAAATCTACGAGCATACAAAAAAATTGAATCTATATTATTTTTACACAAACATTGAGTACTCGATTAGGAGCACTGCAGGAGTATCACACTACTCTACCCTAAAATCCTAAACCAGCACCACTATCTTAAAGTTAACACAAAAGAAATAAATTAAACTTGGGCCGAGCGCGTGCTTAAGTGCGCGCTCGTGCGGTTTAGATGCACAATGCGGACAAGATAATAAAAAAAATAGAATGTGAAAATACTCTTGAGTGAAAGTAGTGCTTGTGCACAAGTAGCGCGTGACTTTCCCCCACCAGACTTAAACTGAACAAACTATCACAAGATTTACAATAAAAGCAATGAAGTAAAGTCGGGGAAGAGGTTACCCAATGCTCAGCAAATGATCATACCAGAAGATTGGCGTGAAAGCATGAAGCCAAACCTGCAAAAATTTTATCTCACCCAGCCGCACCAAGGATAGGCCACCTACCAAATAGCTCAAACAAAAACGTAAAATAAGGTATAAACAATATAAGCTAAGCAACACTTGCAAGCTAGTACCAAACATAATATCACACACATCTATTACATGAAACTAAACACAATAGCATAGGAAAGACAGATTATGCAAATAAAATAACTAAAAGCCACCCTGGGGACGAAGCCCCGACTGAATAAAATAATGTATACAAAATGTCAAAACAAGTAACAAAGATACAAGAACAGCAAACACCCCAATCCGGGTAGAATAGCAGCAATCACTCAGGTAGATCAGAAGAAGGAGTACGGGCATGAGAAGACGAAGCTCGAGTAGGGGCAGTAGGGGGAACCAGAAGAAAATCAACAATGCGTGATGTCATGCCATGCTTCTCGCGCAACAGCTACTCCATCTGCACATGCCGCGCGTAGAAGTCGGGATAATCCTCCGCGATACTCCTACGATGCGGGGCATGGGCAAAAGAAGTCGAAGGGCCCAAGGGCATGGTATGAATAGTAACGGCATCATCGAACCAGTGGGACTCCGAAGAGGATCCCGCATCAGCAGAAGAGGCCCTAGTTGGCTGCTCACGCCCCACCGTACGAATGATATAGCTCCATGAACCGCCAGAAGAAACATGACGCACCAGTCTGAAGGCGGTCATCATGGCCGCAGAAATAAACTCACCGCGGGAAACGGGAGTCATGGCAGGCAAAGTGTCAAAGGCTCCTAATCCTTTGTCAATTTGCGTGATATAATGCGAACCACCGATGGATTTCAGAGGCACGTACGTGGCATGGTGAAGGAAGTAATCCGCAAGAACGCGGCCTACGTGGAGAGGGACGCCATGATGCATGTTGTAGAGGTAGAGCGGATCCGACCACCCCGCTACGTTCTGACTCATCGAGCGGGTGTTGATGTTGTGCCCGATCAAATGATGAACATAGCGGACTGCGGGGGAAATGATCTGGGAAGACTTGGCAGAATGCGTTTTGTACTGCTGCGCCAATCCGGTGATCTCCTGCCAGAATGCATGGGGAGAAGCGCCGGTTGGGAACTCAAAGGGTCGGGCTAGAATGTCTGATTCCGTGAGTTCCTCAACCGCGTAAATCCCCACATAGATGGCAAGCATGCCCGCACTAATAGTGTACTGGCACAAGTTCATCAAAAAGTCCACCGCAGTGGACTCACCCGTAGCTGCGTCGCGTCGTTCCAAAATGCAGAAGGTGGAGAGGAATTCGAGCGTGAGTTCGCGGAATCCTGTCTCCACAAAGGAGAAGAGCTGACGCCACAGACCCACGTCGAGTAACTGATCCTCCTCCCGGTGTAGACCGATGACCGCAAGCTCCCTGTCCGAAACGAAGCGAAAATCCAAAAAGGGATTTTGGACCAAGCGTTCATACCTAGCGACCATTTTAGGTCTCCCAAAACGGAGCATCTGCTCTGCATCTTCAGCATTCACCGGAGCAATCGGAGCATCTTCCGGCTCCGTCGGAACCGAAGCTCGCGAAGAAGAGGAAGAGGCACCACCAAAGCTACGCAATTTGCTAATCACCTTCTTGTAACCCATGGCGCTAAAGAAGAGAGAAAGTGGAAGAGAAAGAGGGGAGAAACGGGGCAAGAAATGGAAGAGAAAGATGGGATCTCGCCGAAGAAGGAGGCGAAGCGAGTGCTTACGGCAGACGCACGAGGTTCAGGGCCGGCGTGCGTTTTTAAACATAAAAACGCATGGTCGTGTGTTTTAGTCGTGCACTATTTCCCAAACCGTGCGTTTTGCAAAAACTGCCCGATTTGCGTCATTTTCTCCGGGAAGTCATGTCCTGCCACAAAAGAGAGAAAAGCAAAAAACAAAAGGAACAAAACTCCTGAGCGGCTAAGCAAGCTTCACGAAGTAGGCTCAAGCACACAAAACTCTCGAAACTAAGCATTAAAGCAAGAAGAAATAAAACGACAAGCAAAGCTATTTGGATAAACAGCAAAACAAAAAAAATCTAAATAACGAATCCACTCCTAGATAAATACTGGGGTTACTGTCATCCTAGCACGACTTATTCGAGATCCAAAAGGTCCAAACTAATGGGCCTATGAAAGGAAAAGTGCACAGGTAACTGGCCTAATATCCGTTGCAGTAACGGGTACCTATACAGAGATAAAACAGTTACCCATCTACCTAAATAATGATACCTGCCCAACACAGGTAGAGGAAATAGGAAATAAGAAGAGGAGGAGCGCTGGTCCTCGCTCATCTTATCACAAAACATATCCTCTCCTAGCAAGGCGTCATCAACCACAGACGTGTAGGGAGCGATGGCAACGGCAAGCGTACCCGTGGAGACTCAGCCTGCACAGGCTCAGATAGAGAAAGGGGATCCAGTAATAAAAGAGAAGAAGAGCTAAAATAATCAGGAAAAAGGAGAGTGATCCCGGTATCACTCTCAGCAAGATTCGAGCAAAGATCATCGTCAATATCATACGAGTCGTATCATGGAGAATCCAAGAACTCGAGGTCTACGGTGGTAAAGGGAACGACCTCATCCAATAAGGAAGTTCAAACCTCCCCATCAGAAAGAGGATATTCCTCATCCCACCGGGGTACATAAAAGTGCTCAAAAGATCCACCTTCTCCATCGGAGATAGAAGAATCCTCATCCCACTTCGGCACGACCTCAGGCACCGAATCATCCAAAAATACAACATCATCAGCCGACTCACAAGAAAAAGGAGTAGCAAACTCAGGCAAAAATTGTGGAGGGGAGGAACTGCTCTCAAAATCAAGCACTGAATGAGCAAGCCACATCGGAAACTCAGTAGCAGATGCCATCCCATCAACCGGAATAATCTTTGCGTCCCATACAGGAGCGCCCATGGATTCCTGATCCTCTTTTTGCTGGCTACCACAAGAGTGATCGTCATCACTCAAAGGAAGCTCGTAAAAAGGGAGCAAGGGACCCGTGAAGGATTCGTATGTAGCGAGAGATTCTTCTGTAATCTCAACAGGTATAGAGCGAGCCAGATGAGTGATGTCAGTGTATGGGTCAGGCAACACCCTGGTATGCCTGTCCACAACAATATTCCGAGCACGGGAGGTTGTTGTGCACACGCCCTCTGAGGGAGAAGGCTCGCATAAGCGAGGGCAATCTTTCACCATGTGGTCTACACCTTGGCATAACAAACATTTAATGCACGGCTCGGCTTTCAAATCAGCCATGACATCGATGCATCGGCGCAAATCGTCATAAAGACGGCACTCGGCTGAATACATCGCGAACAAGAAAATTTAGCACAGAGTGCTACGCAACTAAAATAAAAATAGCATGGATCAGTTATCTAAAACCAAAAATCAGAAATGGGCAAAAAAGAAATGAGCAAAATAAAAATTCTAACAACT
Organism: Platanthera guangdongensis; assembly: GCA_039583875.1. Taxonomy (NCBI): domain Eukaryota; kingdom Viridiplantae; phylum Streptophyta; class Magnoliopsida; order Asparagales; family Orchidaceae; genus Platanthera; species Platanthera guangdongensis. Next base: position 120,488,528 of record CM077152.1, on the reverse strand, counting down.
AAAATAAAAAGAAAAATGCAATGCACAAATGGAAAGGGGCTTCGATCTACTATCTCCCTCTCAAAAAAACTCCCACGACTGTGTTCCCCAGCAACGACGCAAAAAACTTGATGCGTTGAAACGGCAAGTGTACCGGTCGCACAAGTAATATAAAATGGGATGTCCCCAAGTATCAATCTCTTCAAGGAACACAGTAAGGGGGGAGTTAATATCGAGGAGGACTTGAGATTGAAGTCCTTTGGTCGGAGTTAACAAAGGGGGGTTTTGATGGTTGCGAAAGCGGAAAATAAAATGCTAAAAACTACTCCTATGCAATGCCGCTATGCGATGCTTCGCCATGCGGGATGGAAGATTACACGGGTCACTATGCATCGAATCACTGGGCGGATGGACAAGTAGGCAAGCATAAGAACCAGTATTTGAGGGTCATAGGAACCTCTTCACTATGCACGCTTCTAGCAATTGCTATAACGGCTAGAACGGATGGATGGCTGATGGAAAATAAGCGCACCTCAAGCAAATAACGAACACATACAATCACATAGACATCATTTCACACAAACGTATATCAAAATAGCACAACTTCATCATATACAAAGAGTTCAACTAAACTTTCAACAACAAGAGAAGAAAAGTGTGTGAAATCGACCGGATCCGAAGTCTTGCGAAGGATTCGCGGTAGCATTCGCCGAGTTGTCAATCCGCATACTATCTCGGTCCTCAACTGCGTCCGGTGTAGAGGGGGTTGTCACTCACTCCCAATGAACCCGTCTTATTTGTGTCACGAGCTGGTGGAGGATGGCACAACTTCTCTAGCTTGGTGGAGAAAGCTACATAAAACCCTTCTTGAATCTCAAGGATGAAGGAGGAGGCCGAGAGGAAGCTCCGGCTTGGATTTGGTGTTGAATGCTTGCCCGGATCTTCTCCTCTTGGTGGAAGATGAAGGGCGGAGGTGGAAGGGAGGAACTTTGCCCTAAAACGGCAGAGGAAATGACTGACATCCGAAAACTCCCTTAATGGCCGAAAATCTGCGTCTTAAATAGAAAATGGCCGAAAATTGGTTGCGCATGGTCTGGCGCACGACCGTGCGTGACCCGTGCAATATTCGCGTGCAGATAAGGCTTGAGGAAGAAGAAGCGTTGACACGTGCGATTTTACTCATGCACGGGCTATTCCGCCCGTGCTTGAAGTAATTCGCACGTGTAAACACAGAGCACAAGAATGCAGGAGAAAACAGTGGAACCATGCGTTTTACTCGGGCACGAGCGATGTTGCTCGTGCGTGAAGGAAACACGCGATTAAGCACACAGCACTGGAAAGCTAGGCAAAATGCGCAGGCCGTGCGATTCCTTCTCGCACGGTTTGGCTGAAACCATGCGGGAAAAAATCGTACGGGCAAAAATAGATGTCCCCAGAATTGCTGTGTGAAATGCACGATTGAACTGGAACCGTGCGCGGCAAAAGCGCACGACCGTGCGTTTTACACAGAATTGAAAATGAAATTTGGGACATCCCGACTACCTGCACAACATTGAAACCAGGCTAGAGCACAAGCTCCCAGCAACAAAATACATACCATAACAACAGAAAGAGCAACGGGGAGCACCAGGCGCTTACCCCCGATAAAAGAATGCGCCATTGCACACCCTTGGGCCAAAAACAATGCACTAATGGTGAAGTGAGGTCCTAAATAAAAATATAACTTTTCCAATTGAAAAAGTAGTGCACATGCAAGAAAATAACCCAGATGAGTCCGAAAAACCCTATAAATATCGGACTCATCATCTTTGACGAACTGATGTCGTATGGAGGTGGCTCAGTTGAGCTAACAGAGAGCAAGGTTGATGAAGAGCAGAAGGTGGCTGCTGAAGTTCTAGAAGAGGAGCTTGTTATTTCACCAGCAGCTCCTGTTGCTTCAAGTTCTGGTGCTGAGGCTTCTGGCTCAGGAAGCAGGGGGTGCATTGCTCAAAGCTTGCCTGAAGGTGGAGTTGAGCCTGAAGAAGCAACAGAGGTAGTGAGCAAGGAAAAGCCTCTTGGGAGATCAAAGAGGATTGTGAAGCCACTAGCTCGGTACTATGATGGGAATGCATTGAGTTTTGTCTCCTGCTTCTTTGCAGGTCGTCTGGATGAGCGAGAGCCTGCAAACTTCAATGAGGCCACTAGAGTCAAGGAGTGGGATGATGCCATGAAGGAAGAGATTGCTGCTCTAAAGAAGAATGAAACCTGGGACCTTGTGCCCAAGGTTGATGGCATTACTCTGGTGACTTGCAAGTGGGTATTTAAGTTGAAGAAGAAGGTTGATGGGAGAATTGATAGATATAAGGCTCGCCTTGTTACTCGAGGATTCTCACAGCAGTATGGAGAAGATTATGAGGAGACATTTAGTCCAGTTGCAAAGATGACTTCGGTTCGGCTGGTGATCGCCTTGGCTGCTTGCAAGGGATGGAGGATGTGGCAGCTTGATGTGAAGAACGCTTTTCTTTACCGAGAGATTGACAAGGACATCTTCATGGATCAGCCACTTGGATTTCTTTCTGAAGTTCATCTGGACTATGTCTGCAAGCTCAGGAAGGCTCTCTACAGGTTGAAGCAAGCTCCTAGAGCTTGGTATGGAAAGATAACAGAGTATCTTCAATTCTGCGGTTATCCTGCTTCCAACTCAGATTCTAGCTTGTTCGTTAAGAAGAAGGGGGAATTTCTAGTCTTGGTCCTGCTGTATGTGGATGATATGATCATCATAGGGAATTCGAACGAGGAAATAGCTAGGCTCAGGGCTGAGCTTGCTATACGCTTCGAGATGAAAGACTTGGGAGAGCTTCATCACTTTCTCGGTCTTGAAGTGGAGAGGAGGGAGAGCGTGATACTCATTTGTCAAAAGGGTTATGCGGATCGTATTGTGAATTGATTCGGCATGGGTGAAGGAAAGAGTTGCTCTACTCCACTAGAACATGGGCTGAAGCTTCGACGAGATGAAGGAAGGATTCTTCCTGATCCCTTAGTGTTCAGAGCTCTAGTTGGGAGCTTGATCTACCTGACGATTATAAGGCCAGACATTGCTTACGTTGTTGGTCGAGTAAGTCGGTTTATGGCTGAACCAAGGAATTCTCATCTGGTGGCGGCAAAGAACATTTTGAATTATGTCAAGACAACTTCTGATATGGGACTCCTCTATAGTAGAGATGCGGACTTTGCCTTTCTTGGATACACGATGCTGATTATGGTGGTGACTCGGATGATCGGAGATCAACTTCGGGTTATGTTTTCACTTGTGGATCAGCTTGTATTTCGTGGTGTAGCAAGAAGAAAGACTCGGTGTCTGTGTCTAATACGAAAGCTGAGTATAAGGCTTCGTCCTTGGCTGCTCGGGAATCCATCTAGTTGAGGAGGCTTGTAGAGGATGTTCATGAAGAAGTGCAAGGACCTACTTTGCTCTGGGGTGACAATGAGAGTGCTCTCAAACTGGTAAACAATCAAGTGTGTCACGCAAGGACCAAACATATTGAGATCGAGCACCACTTCATAAGGGAGAAGGTTTTGGAGGGATCTCTTCTGGTCAGGCATATCCGGAGTAAAGATAATCTTGTTGACATATTCACGAAGCCGCTGTCGAAGGGGCCATTTCAGCGGTTACGAAACTTGATGGATTTGATCACCACTTCTCACTTCAAGGGGGACTGTTGAAATTTGTGAAGTGGAAGTGGGTGATGGGCAGGCCGGGCAGACTGTGCGGCCTGAGCGGTCTGAGTCCGCGGCCTGGGCGGACTACTGGTTGCGGCCTGGGTGACCTTGGATGTCTTGGTGGCTTGGCTGTTGAGGAGCAGCCTGTGCTGCCTGAGCGGCCTAGTGTTCGGCCTGTGCGGTCGAGCGTGCGGTCTGGTTGGCCTATGGCCAAGGAAGTCGGGCTTCTAGCGAAGCGGACTGAGCGGACTGCGGTTTGCGGGCTGTTGGCAGTGCTTAGTTGATCTGCGGCCTTATAGATTTGCAAGCTTGTGTTAACAGACAGATTGCGAGTTCTATCCGCGGGAGGCTTTGCAGACTGGTTAAGTCCGCGGTGTTCGCTGTTGCGGACTGGCCTTGAAGTTTGGCTGTGGCCTTTATCGTGCTCTAATGGTGTAGCGGGTGTTAGTGTTGTGGAGGACTGCACGGACTGGTGTCGAAGTCCGGCAGTTGGCCGTTGTCTTGACAGCTGTGCGAGTAGGGCTTGCGGGCTCTGTCTTCTGGTGGAATGTTGGCGATCTGTCTTGGGTACAGGCGGACTGGGCCTTGTCCGCCGAGCTCGCGCTTGTTCTTGGTGGTTTTCTGTACTTTGTCACATTCAGTGACAAGTACAGTGTGTCTGCGGTATCCGCCGAGTCCGTTGTTGACCGTGCGGACTGCCTGTTGGTCGTGGACTCGTAGTGGATGGTGGCTTTGTTCTCGAGCTGTGCGAACTGCCTCCTTGTCCGCATATTGTGTGCGGACTATCATAGTAAAGGTGGCTGTCCTTGTGTGGTGTTTGCGGGCTATGCGGATTGGTGCCTTATTCGCATAGTGTGGGCGGACTGGTGTGAGTTCGCCTGATGGTGAGCATCTTCGTTATTGCTCCTGGCGGGTTTTCTTGGAATCCGGCTAAGTCCTTGAGGACTCAGCGGATGGGACTTTGCTAGTGTGCGAGTTGGGGCGGTGACTCTATTCACTAGGGTGGTTACCACGCTCCTCACCTTGCCTATAAATAGACCCCCCCCCCAGCACGTCGACAGCAACTGAGTGGACAGTAAGTGGGGCTTGGTCAATTGTTGCAGTCTAGATTTTCCTGTCCGAGCGGGTTGAGTAGAGTTAACGGTTTGTGTTGTGCAGGTCACGCGACTAGCTTCAAGGAGCCATGAGTTTGGCTGTGACTTCGGTCAGGTTCTGTGAAGGGTGTGGTCTCTGCTGTCTCAGCAGGTCGCTTCTGCGGCTTGTCAGTTCTCTGCTTCAGCGTTTCCAAGTTCCATTAACCTGTCTGCCAGTCTCAGGCGGGTAGGCGGTCTATTCTTCAGTTCATCAACAGTCAGCGAATAACGGTGTGTCCTCGCGACCTTGCGGTCTCGGTGGACTCTGTGTTCTATTTATCATGCAGCAGCAGTAGCTCTGGCGGCTTCGACGACTTCGGCGGACTGGGCGGTCTTGGTAGTCTCCAGTGCTGTCCGCCCGGCTTGTTTTGTGCTTTCTGTTTTAGCTTGTGTACTGGCGAAATCATGTCTCACTATGTATACCTCGCCCTGTAAAGAAGTGTTAATAAATATAAGATCTGTTTCTTCTTCCATTTGCATTTGGTTTTAAGCTTGCTCTTTGGGTTTCTGCATGATCAAGGTGTTAATTGGATAGTTCTGAGAATATTCATTTTGCTTTAGGCTATCTTGCTAACCACTTTGAGAAAATTCAACAATGGGAGACTGGCCCTGGAGACTGATAACTACTTGAGGCTGGCTTCTGAGTCTTAACAACATTTCCTGATGCACCTACAGCAGCAGGAGGAGGAGGAGGAGGTCCTCTCCTAGTCAACCTAGGTGGGGAACTGTATCTTTTTCTTTTCTTTCTTTCCTTGAGCTCATTCTTAGATAATCTCATCTAGTGAGCCATATCTTGAGTGAGAGGAATATTGTGCAGAATGTAGTAAGGAATATCTGTAGTAGGGTCAGATTTAGGAACAACCTTGGGAGGAGCCTTTCTCTTCTTAGACTTTACTTTCTTAGAACTTGAATTATCAGAATCCTCATCATCATCAGATGATTCAGGAGGATTATCATACAGATCATCCAATTGCTTTAGCCATTCTGCTGAGATTCCTGGAACCTGAGGCTGTTTTTTAACTGCTGGCTCTGAAATAATTTGATCCTGAAAAAGGCTCATGTTCTTCTTCCATATCAACAAATGTAATCTCATCCATGTCTGGCGTTGTGGATTCACACCAGCCATAAGTTGGTGGATAGAATGCTTGAGGCTCAGAAACAGGAACTGTCCCACAAGAATCTTTAACAACTAGGCTTTCTGTAATCTCTAGAACAACAAAACATGCCCTTAGTTGATTCACAACTGCAGGACTTGTTGGAGCAGTATAACATACTATGGCCTGAGAGTGATGAGCATCAAAACTTGGTAAAAAATTTCTGTAAACTGAATTAAAAGAATTAAGTAAAGAAATTAAATCAACTGTGGGATTGATGATGCAATCACCAATAATGATAATCTCTGGAACTGCTTCTGTACGAACTGAATCTACTATTGTTGTTGGAGAAACTGCTGCTGATGTTTTGGAGCTGGAGCTTCTTCCTGGAACATCTCCCCCTGCCTGGATTCAGAGGGTACTGAACCCAGGCCCTGGAAAGAAGAAGGGATAGAGGAAGAGGAAGCAAGAAGAGCAGCAGGAGAGTTTATGGAGGCAGTTAGAGGAGCAATTGCCTCTGCTATGAGATTCCTGATAGTTGGAGAGATAAGCTCCAAGATAGTGGAAATGGGGGGAAAATCTAGTTGCATAAACTCAGGTGGTGTCTGAGTAGATACAGATGGATGGATGGAGGAAGAAAGAGGAATGAAATTTGGCATGACTTCATCCTGAGATGGAGATTGTTGTTGTTGAGGAGATGGTGATGGATATGGTAAAAGATCAAAAGTTGGAAATGACAGAGAAGATTGTAGTGGTATGTCATCAAGGTGAGGTGGTATAGGAGATTGAGGAGGTGGGGATGGAGATTCCTCTAGTATATGGATTGGAGATTGAGGAAGTGTGTAACACCCCCTATCCGTTACATAGCATATAACAGTAGGTCCGACCGGGGCCCGACGCCATATACCACAGACAGACCGGGTGGTTACTCAATGGAAACCATCCAACTAATAACCAACGTCCTACACATAGTCATTCTAGCGGAAGCAATTATTAAAAGTTGCAAATTAAAGAACCCAGACAAAAAACATGAATTTCCACAACAAGCCCAACAGGAATGAAGTACGATACACAAGTACACGGCTTAAGGCCTTACATTTATTTACTCAAATAAAATGTGTCTTCCATACCACGGCACGCAGGCCGGTCACACATGAATATAACAAGTAAACACTCAAAATTTGGCCTTCGAGGGCCGGCTCAGCAACTTGGGCTTTAGCCCGCTATTTACCGCTCGGCTTCGCAGTACCTGCAAGAAACAATCCACCGCACGGTGGCAAACAAAAGCAACGGTCAGCTATGCTGACTAAATTATAACGATCCCGCCCCCAAACTCGGGGCGTCGATGCTCCTTTCCCTGCACTTTGTTAGCATAACCAAGCAGTACAGATAAACACTTCATCACAGGCGTGGGCATGCACAGCCACACACCCCGTGCTCTCAGGGCACATTCTCGGTGAACCGGTCAACATCACGTCAATTTAAGCCATAGACGTCTCGGTCTCACCATCGCCACTAGGACAGCCAATCTTGCGAGCATTTTTGTCTTCCAGGCATGGGTCACTTCAATTTAAGCCATAGAATGTTGAAGACCCTCATCTATGCCAACGGCTCCCAACGAACGACATAGAACGGGTACGGTTCCGCCTGACCCATTGCTCACATCGCAACGTCAATTTAAGCCATATGCAGGGGTCAAATCTCCCCGAGTCCCGTTTCCGTCACAAACTTCACATAACCCGGTTATGTTCAAGTTGGCTCCCAGGCCACCATGTTGGCAGAATCACGCATCTGCCCAGTTTTCCGGGTGCACCTTGGAGTTAGTCCCCAAGGCTCCCTGTTGCAATCTACCGTGTAGAAAAACCCGAAAATAACCATAAGCGCGGAGCCTTCTCCGGCCATTCATGCAATTCAACATCACCGATCCAGACCAACTTGTCCGAGTAGGCTTCACACATAATTCCTATGTTCATTTCTCGCTTACGGACTCTACATGTACACAACGGGGACTATTCAAGTCTACCCGAAGGAACTCCTCAAACTCACCGCAATCTCGCGAGAGCGGGCTTTCTATGCAAAGGAAAAGAGGACTTCACATGTCCTAGGATGAGAATCGTTACCCTAGCATTTTTCCTTGGCGCCATGGAAATGTTTGTGGATGAAAACCACTGCAATCTCCTTGCCTCCGTAGATCCAAAGTCGGCTCGCGGTTTGGAGCTCTGAAGCTCCGTTAGTGACCGGATCTAGACTCCTTCCTCTCCCTTGCTCTCCTCTCTCTAGATCTTTAGAAAGAGATTGTGTTTGACAAATGAGGGATTTGAAACCCTATTCCCGGGTATATCCCAGCAAGAACAACCCCCAACCGTCGGATCCCAAAATAAAGAAACGAACGACCACGATTCTCCATTAAAATCAAAAATTTGGGCCGAACACGGCCTGTGACACGCCCGTGTCCAGGGCTGTCTTCCCCATTCGCCGTCGAAATCGATGCTTCCTGAAAAGAATACGGGTTCTCGACACGCCCGTGTCCGGATTGACACACCTGTGTTATCCAGTACACGGCCGTGTAGTGGGTTATGTTCCTCCACCGACACAGGCCCAACACCAACCCGTGAAGGACACGGGTATTGGACATGCCCGTTTCCCAAATGACATGCCCGTGTCATACCCGAACATGCTTGGGCTCCATGCCGTGTTTCTCCCCCAACACAACTCGGCAAACCACCCGAGAAGGACACGGCCTGGGACACGTCCGTGTCTCAGGCCGTGTTCGTTGCTCGACGATCGTCGACTCCAAAATTCTTCAACCTCTCGTCCAGATCATCAACCTGAGCACGACATGCCCTGAGACACGCCCATGTCTCAGGCCGTGTGACCCCTATCAAGTTCCAAACTTGGCTCAAAATGCCTCCCGTCACTCTTTTGAGTTTCGGGGCGTTACAAAGTGTGGAATGAGTTTTTGATGGTGAGGTAGTAGGAGTTTGAGAGGAAGTGGATGGTTGTTGGAGGGGAGTTGATGAAGGAACTGTCGATTGTGGTGGAGATGGAGGAGGAGCAGGAACTTCTTCTTCAGGTGAGGGTGTGACTGTTACTGTCTTGTTGTTCTCTAAAGCTCTGGAAGAGGAGGAAGCCCTGGATGGCTTAGAGATGGTCCTCTCCCATCTACCAAATAAGGCAGAAATTACCCTCTTGGAGGCATTGATGAACATGGTCTGGGAGATCAAAAGTTCGGGAGCCTTGGCATGGAGGAAAATTCCCAAAATCCTCCCAAAAATACTTCTTTCTTTGAGTTTTTCTTCTTGATTAATTCAAATAGCAACAAACCCCAATTTACTAATTTCTTATTAACCATGGCACGCATCACCAAGAATTGGTGTCTGGTAATATAATCATGAGTTGTGTGCTTTCCTAGCAACACTTTCCCTACTACATCAGCCAGAAACTTATATTCAACAGACAAGTTTTTCTTTAACAATTAATTAGGGTTTCCCTCTGGGTGACCCATCTTAATCATCATAGAATCATACTCAAAACTGTCTAATTCTATATCTTCTTCTCCATTAACCAAACCAAAAATCTCAGTTAAAATAGCAGGTGTTAGAGTAACCTGATGGCCTGCGATGGTACCAATCCTTTTTTCTGCATATGGGGAAGTTGAAGTGTAGACCCATTCTCTTATCTCAGTCACTGGCAGTTTTATTCTGGTGGTCATAAGTTTCATCAGTTGTTGTGTAGGATCAAGCGCATAACCAACTATTCCAAAAGACCGGACTGTTGGAAAGGGTGCTACTTAATTTCTTAAATAAGTAGCAGAGTGCCAAGAATCAAGTGAAGGAACGTTGGACCCAACAATCCCCCCCCCCCCGGTGTCCAGCACAACCTGTCGGCTCAGAGGTGGGGTTGCCACATGTCCCACATCGCTCAGAGGTGGGGTTACCACATGTCCACGGTTTCCTGACCAGCCGGACCCACACAGGTAGAAGGGAAAAATGGGATTTAATAGCGCCCCCCCCCCCCCCCCCGGTCTTGAACCTGTGACCTCCTCTTATATCAAATGTAGGATCAAGCGCATACCCAACTATTCCAAAAGCCCAGATTATTGGAAAGGGTGCTACTTAATTTCTTAAATAAGTAGCAGAGCGTCGCGGATCAAGTGAAGGAACGCCGGATCCAAAATGTTGTTCTTCAAACAATTGCAGAATATCAGTGAATATCTGATCGGTATGGCTGAATGAATCTAAGTCGATGTCGAATCCAGTATCATATTTCATGCTGGAGAGACAAATTGTCGGAATCGCCATTATTTTCCTACAAAAATGAGAGAGAGAGAGATCAAGTGCAAGAGAATTAGAAAGCGTGGGATAGAGCTCGAAAAAAACCTAGTTATAGGGTTTTCATAATATGTAGAGGCAAACTCTGTCCTGCGAAAAAGAAAAAAAAATCTTTGTTCTCAGGGCGACGAAAAAATTCATGAAGAAATGATATCATCGATCTTAGTTGGAAGAGGGAAAAAATTTTCGTCTTTCTCGAGGCGACAAAAACATTTCTGAAGCAAGATCGTTGATCTCCGCTCGACGAAAATAACTTCACGCAGAGAGTTAGTCGATCTCAAGTCGACGAAATTTCCCAAGAACAGTTCTCAGATTGTCGATCTCCGTTCGACGAACTGTGACCAATTCTTCGACCTTTGACAGAAATTAAATTAACCTTCTCCATTGATCATACCTAGCTGATTTAGAAAGAACAGATGTTTCTTCTCATCTAAAGGTTTAGTGAAGATGTCTGCTCTTTGGAAATCAGTAGAGATAAAGACAAGATTAATTTTCTATTTATCCACACAATCTCTAATTAAATGATGTTTAATTTCTATATGTTTGGTTATACTATGATGCACTGGATTTTGTGCAATGGAATTGCACTGGTACTATCATAAAATATAGTTGAATTATTTAGATTGTAACCATAATCCAGGAGTTGGTTTTGAATCCATAATATTTGTAAACAACAACTACCAACTGCAATGTAATCAGCTTCTGCAGTTGAAGTAGACATAGATGTTTGTTTCTTACAAAACCAGGACACAAGTCAATCACCAAGGAACTTGCATGTTCCTGATGTGCTTTTCCTATCAACTCTACATCCAGCAAAGTCAGTATCTGAGAATCCAGTTAATTCATATTCTGACTCAGTTGGATAAAAGAGTCCTAGATTTGGGCAACCCTTTATATATCTCAAAATCCTTTTAAGTAAAATATAGTGAGATTCTTTAGGGTTCACCTGGAACCTAGGACAAATACATGTAGCAAACATTATATTTAGGTTACTAGCTGTGAGATATAATAAGGACCCAACAATAGCCCTATATGTTTTCTGATCAACTGTCTTGCCAAGTTCATCAGAATCAATCACAATATTGGAAGCCATGGGTGTTTTCTTGGCTGAGGCATCAGTCATCCCAAATCTTTTATCTAGCTCCTTAGCATATTTTGATTGGGATATAAAAATGTCATCATGGGATTGCTTCACTTGGAGACCAAGGAAGTAAGAAAGCTCACTCATGCTACTCATTTCAAACTTGGAATGTACCAGGTCAGAAAACCTTTTGCATAGTTTGGAATCAGTAGAGCCAAAAAAGATGTCTTCTACATATATTTGTATTAACAATATGTTATGTTTATGATGTCTAGTAAACAAGGTTCTATCTACAATGCCCCTAGTGAACTTATGCTCTAAAATAAAGCTAGTTAGGGTCTCATACCAAGCTCTTCAAGCTTGCTTTAAACCATAAAGAGCTTTATGCAATTTGAAAACAAAGGATGGATGAGTTGGAGAAATAAAACCTGGTGGTTGTCTAACATATACTTCCTCTGTTGGATCGCTAGTTTGATTTGGGCTAGGTTCACTAACTAGGATAATTGACCCACCATGTATAGTCAGGGTCATGTCTGTGTCCTAGAGTTTAGGCTATGTCCTTAGAATTAACATCACATGGACCAGCCAACAAAAGACTGCAGAAGACTCCAAACTTAGAGAAAAATCAAGTTTCAGGAAAGTGAGTTTGACGTTTGTCGAACTCAGCTCGACGAAAGTTATGCTCCGCTCAACGAACTCAGAGATAATTCTCTGAGTTGAGCTCGATGATATTTGAGCTCAGATCGACGATTTCTGGAAGTTCAACTTCAACATTCTAAGTTCAGAATCCTTTCTCTGAACTCCAGTTGACGAAGTTATGTTATCAGCTCGACAAACTTAGAGCACAGAATTGGCAAGATTTATCATAAAGTAGTTAGCTGATCTCAGGTCGACGAACTTAGTTCTCAGCTCGACGAACATGGATCCCCATGTCGACGAACAAGATTTCTCAGCTCGACGAACTCTGGACTCAGGTCGACGAAAACTATTCTTTGCTCGACAAATTCTGTGCAGATCCAGACTTGGATTTTTCCTTCTTTTGTCCTTATTCTATTGCAATAATTCCTGAATAATCAATGTTGAATATTCTCTGAATATAACCGTTGGAAGCAACATTGATTATGGTATTCATCAGGATTATTACTTGTCGCTTTTCAATAGGACAGTTGGGGAAATCCATTAATGCAGATATTATATCCAGCCATATTTTATTCTCCAGGCGGTCAACAATCAATGCAAAAAGGAATTCAAAACTTCAAAGGAAAATACTTGACTGATCATATAAAAGAGATTTTCTCTTTTCTTTTATAAAAAGACGACAGTCAAAACCAGAAAGACAATACAAGGCATATAGAGAAGATCAACAGCAATCATTATTCTAATCCTTCTCTGTACAGAAAACAATCTTGTCTTTTCTTTGACATTACTGAAGAAGAAGAAGAAGAACATCCATTCCAAATCAAGAGTCTTCTTCAACCTTTACTCCAGGATTCTTCAAGGACAACAAACTTCTATCAATCAAGAAGTTCCTGGATCTGTTCAAATCAATGCTGAAGATAGAAGACCTACACCCTGAAGCAAAGCTCAAATCTTCCTGAACAATTCAATATCTCAGGAGGAGCTTTGACAACATCAAGATCCACTAGTCTTCTCATTTGTTTTGAGAAAGTGAAGACATCATAAATCTCTCACCCCTTCTCTGTACAAAGGGTTCTTTAACTCCTTACAAAAGTTATTCCTTGGTTGCAAGTCTCCTGATAAAAAGACTTGAGTTGGTTTTTGAGCACTTGATCAAAAGCTCATTGGTGGCAGTCACCTGATCAAAACCTGCTAGTGGATTCCTACCAGGGTGGTAGAAGAGTGGATGTACCCAGGTTGGGGTACCAATATAAAAGTTCTTGTGTTGTCTGGTTGCCCCTTTTCTTTTTGTTCTTGTTGTGGCTGTGTTAGTCTAGTTTTTTGTGGCTGTGTTAGATTAGTTTATCTTAGGTTGTCATTCTGCTTACTGATAATATTAGTATCTATTATTTACTCTACTCTGAAAATTATATAAACAGCAAAAAAGTTTTAAAGATACTCTATTCACCTCCCCCCCCCCCCTTTAGAGTATATCAGGTCTAACCCTCCCTTTTAATTAGTATCAGAATAGTGTTTCTTTGGTTATACAAGCTAACCCTTGAACCAAAAAGATCCTGTGTTAGATCTAACCTTTTATTTCTCTTAGGATTACTGTCACAGCATAACACAGAACAAGGATTATGCAAGCACTATACCTCCAGTGTGCAACTTGAATAAGTTTGCCATCTGGAAGGCAAGAATTAAACTTTATATGAATTCCATTGATGAGGACATCTACAACTCTATCTTGACAGGTCCTCCTCAACCAACTGCATCCACATCAACATCAACATCAAGCACACATGTTATTCCACCACCTGAGTGGATAAATGCTCAGAAGAATGCCAAGATTGCTGATGTAAAAGTCATTAATATTCTGGCTCAGACTATGTCTGATGACATCTTCCAGAAGGTGGTTGAATGCATATCAGCCAAGGCTATTTGGGACACTCTTAAACATATGGTAGCTAGTTCTGCTGATGAGAGGAAAGATAGAATATCAACTCTCATCTCCCAGTATGAGAACTTCAAGAAGGATTAGTCAGAATCTGTTGCTGACATGTATAACAGATTGAGCTCAATAATCAATGAGCTGAAGACTTTAGACAAGGACATCACTCTTACTGAAGTGAATGATAAGATCCTCATGTGCTTCCCAAGCTTATGGGATTCCAGGATCTAGCCAATCAAAGAGGCCAGGAGTTTAAATGAGATTTCCACAGAATCTCTATTGGGAAAGCTCAAATCTTATAAGCAGCTGATAAAGTCTAGAGAAGCTACAGAACAAAGGACTCCTCCACCAGCAAGAAAGGAGCAAAATATAGCATTCAAGGCTGCTGAAGAGACTGAAGCTTCAACAGTTAATGAAGAACTAATGAGTCTTTTTGCCAAGAGATTCTACAAAATGGAAAGAAAAGACTTCAGGAGAAAATCATCCAGTCAGGATGATAAGCCCAGGTATGATAAAACTCCCACTAAAGAAATAGTGTGTTTTGGCTGCAGGAAACCTGGACACTTTTTCTCAGAGTGTCCAGAGAATCAGAAGAAAGAAAGAAGAAGAGAGAAGGACTCCAGAAGATAACAATACAGCAGGCCTTCCTCCAGCAAATAGAAAAGGAAGGAGAATGGCTTTGTTGCTGATACCTGGAGTGACACAGAAGATGAATCCATATCTTCCAGTTCCAGTGAAGAAGAAGAAGAGGCAAAGTCCAAGGAAGTCTGCCTCATGGCCATCAATGCCTCTAGCAGCCCATCAGATCATGAAGAAGAATCTGATAATAAAGAAGCTTCAGAATTAGAAGCTGATCAGGTACTATCATCATTTGATTATAATTCTAATAGTTTTAAAATTGAATTAAAAACCATGTGTATAGACTTAATTAACTCTGAAAAAGAAATCAAAATGCTTTGAGAAAGACTGTCTACTCAAGAAAATTTGATATCTGAAAATACTAAATTAAAAGATGAACTAACCCTAGCAAGTGAACAAATTATATCATAAAAATCTGAACTGGCTGAGGTAAGGAAACTTGAAGAATCCCTGAATGGGAGAAGCATCAAGTTGATGGACATCACTAGCACAGTGAATGTCAGACTTAATGGCAAGCTGGGCTTAGGTGCTTCATCAAGCCTACTCTCACTCATTCAGAAAAATATATTAACCACCCCAATTAAATTTGTGTCTGAAAAGGGTAAGGAGAAAGTAGAAGATAACAATCTTAATCAAACTGAAATTATACACAAGAATAAGAAAAGAAGAAAGAATAGGAAAAATAATAACCAGAATAATGTTTAGCAGTTTTCGTCGAACTCCGATTGACGAAACATGTACAGTTTGTCGAACTCAAGTCGACGAACTCCGAACGCAGATTTATACTATAATAATTTGTTGAACTACGATCGACGAAACTAGTATGGTTCGTCGACCAGAGATCGATGATTCTATGGCTCAAAAAATGACTTCTATCATTCTCTGAACGGAGTTCGACAAACTCATCCCAATTCGTCGAACTCATGTCGACGAACATACCAGAGTTCATCGATCCCAGGTCATTATTACAGGAACTCTAACTCTAACAGAAACTTTAATAAAGATCTTAACCAACCTAGGGAGAATATCAACCCATTCACCCAATGGATAATTCCTCCCAGAAGATTTCACCCCTTAGGATATAAAAGTCAACCTGAATGTTCTTACATTTCAAGTTTTTCTTATGAAAAGAAACAAGGACGCAAGGTGACCTGGGTCAAGAACATCTAACTTATTTCCCTGCAGGTGCAGAACTATCCTATCACTCAAAATAAGTGGTATCTGGATAGTGGGTGCTCAAAGCACATGACTGGATGCATGGACAGCCTAATCAATTTCAAGCAAAGCTGGGTCCAAGAGTGATCTTTAGAGACTCCAGCTTTGGACAAACTGAAGGCTATGGAGACTTCAACAGTGGAGTTATCACCTTCAGAAAGGTGGCATATGTAAATGGTCTCAAACATAACCTAATATCCATAAGTCAGTTATGTGATGCAGGTTATCAGGTTTGCTTTACTAATTCCAAATGTATTATTTCTTCAAATAACAAACTGTTTTAACAGCTTGTAGACAAGGGAATATATACCTAGTAAACTTTAACTCTGCTAGTTTAGAACTATGCTTATTCAATCAAGTTAGTAATAACGACATTCTTTGGCATAAAAGACTAGGTCATGTTAACCTTAAGAACATCTCTGAGCTATCTGGGGACAACCTTGTCAGAGGATTGCCTTCTGGCCCTTACAAGAAGGAAAGCATGTGCAAGGCTTATCAAGAAGGCAAGCAAACTAAAAATAGCTTTAAGTCAATTAATAAGAGTGACTCACCTAAGATTTTGTACTTGCTACATATGGATCTCTTTGGACCCAATGCTGTACAAAGCTTAGGAGGGAAGTCTTACACTCTAGTTATTGTAGATGACTTTTCTAGATTCTCTTGGGAGTTCTTCTTGAGAAACAAGTCAGATAACTTTAAAGTCCTTACAAACTTTCTTAAGAGCATAAGGATTGAGTATTCTACTCCAGTTGCATTGATCAGAAGTGATCATGATATTGAGTTTGAATCTCTTCCCATGCAAAGATTCTGTGAGGAGGAAGGTATCAGGCATTGTTTCTCTGTTCCTAGAACTCCTTAACAAAATGGGGTAGCAGGAAGGAAAACTAGAACCCTCATTGAATCTGCAGGAACATTGCTTGCAGATGCACACATGCCCCTATCCTTTTGGGCAGAGGCTGTGAGCATAGCAAACTATGTGCTGAATAGGAGTTTGATACACAAACTTAAGGGTAAGACCCCTTATGAATTACTCAAATGGAAGAAACCTAAAATTGATTACTTTAGAATTTTTGGGTGTATATGTTTCACTCATAACAATAATAAGAAACACATTAGAAAATTTGAAGATAAAGCTATAGAGGGAATTTTTCTTGGATATTCCCAAGTTAGCAAGGTTTATAGGGTTTTCAATAAATCATCCTTAAAAATGGAAGAATCTGTACATATTTCTTGTGATGAAGCTAACATGTATTATAAGGAGAAGGATTCTTCTACCTCAAATTTATTGCAGGTACGTCACCTATATAAGAAAATGGATGATATTATATTTGGGTCTACAGATTCCAAACTATGCAAAAGGTTTTTTGACCTCATGCATTCAAAGTTTGAAATGAGTAGCATGGCTGAGCTCTCCAACTTCCTTGGTCTCCAAGTGAACTAGCTACATGATGACATCTTCATATCTCAGGCTAAGTATGCTAAGGAGCTTCGAAAAAAGTTTGGGATGGTTGATGCCTCAGCAAAGAAAACACCCATGGCCACTAATGTTGTAATAGACTCTGATGAACATGAGAAACTTGTTGATCAGAAATTATATATGGGCATTGTTGGATCCCTATTATACCTTACAGTAAACAGACCTGACATAATGTTTGATACATGTCTTTGTGCTAGGTTCCAAGTGAACCCTAAAAAATCTCATCTAGTTTTCTTTAAAAGAATTTTGAGATA
Organism: Platanthera guangdongensis; assembly: GCA_039583875.1. Lineage (NCBI taxonomy): Eukaryota > Viridiplantae > Streptophyta > Magnoliopsida > Asparagales > Orchidaceae > Platanthera > Platanthera guangdongensis. The sequence goes on along the minus strand of CM077152.1, from coordinate 120,471,057 downwards.
TATAAAGAGTCATCCTAGTCTAGGACTCTGGTATCCTACTGAGTCAGAGTTTTAGTCAACTGGATACTCAGATGCTGACTTTGCTAGATGTAGAGTAGATAGAAACAGTACCTTAGGAACATGCCAGTTCCTTGGTATGAGATAAGTCTCATGGTTTAGCAAGAAGAAGTCATCTTTGTCTACATCAACTGCTGAAGCAGAATATATAGCTGTTGGCAGTTGCTGTTCCCAGATGCTGTGGATTCAGAACTAACTCCTGGACTATGGGTTTAACTTAAATAATTCCAACTCTATTATGTGACAACACAAGTGCTATATCCATAGCACAAAATCCAGTCCATCACTGTAGGACCAAGCATATATACATTAGGCATCATTTCATAAGAGAGTGTGTAGATAAAAATAAAATTAATCTTGTCTATATATACACTGATTTACAAAGGGCAGATATCTTCACCAAAACTTTGGATGAGAGAAATCATTTGTTCTTCATAAATCAGCTTGGTATGATAAATGAAGAAGACTTAATTTGATTTATGTCTATGGTCGACGAATTTTTCACAGTTCGTCAAACGAAAATCGACGAACAGAGAAAAGTTTTAGATAAATGGTCGAACAGAGTTCGACGAACTCTCTGTGAGTGAAGCTATTTTCGTCGAACGGAGATCGCCGAATTTGCTTCAGAAAACTTTCGTCGAATGGAGCTCGACGAAATGTTTTCACATCTTCTGACAAAGATCGACGAATTCTTTTGACCATCAAATATTTCGTCGACCTCAGCTCGAAGAATTTTTAATTTCTCGCCGAACGGAGTTTGTCGATTCATATTCTGAAAAATAAACCTTATATCTAGGTTTTATTCAACCTCCGTCCCGCGCTTTTAGTTCCCTTTGCACTTGATCTCTATTTTCCTCTTACAGGTGCATTTATGGCGATTCCAACAAGCGCTCTCTCTTCCATGAAATTTGATATGGGTTTTGATATTGACTTCGAGTCATTTCAATATTCTGACCTAATCTTCCTGGAAATTCTAAAGTTGTTTGAAGATCAACATTTAAAGTATCTGATGACCACAAGAATAAAGATATCTGGAATAGAAATAAGAGAATGGGTTTACACCTCCTCCTCCCGAGATGATAATACCATGACGGGAACCATATCGGGTAATGTAATATCTCTTACCCCCGCCGTCTTAATAGATATTTTTGTATTAGTTAATGGTGAAGTAGAATTAGAGATTGATAGTGATGAATTTGATGAGATGTTGAATAAGATGGGTTTTTCTGGAGCCACACCCAACAAACTGCTAAAGAAACATTTGTCTGCTTAATACAAGTTTCTAGCAGATGTCGTTGGCAAGGTACTGCTGGGAAAACACACAACCCGCGACTACATCACTAGGCATCAATTCCTTATGATGTGTGATATTGTGAATACGAAGCCTGTCAACTGGGCTAGGATCCTGTTTGAGATGATCAGGAAGAAAACACTAAGAAAGAGGTGTGTTTTGGAAGGATTCTGGGAATCTTCCTTCAAGCCAAGGCTGCTGAATCCCTGGTCACGCCTATCATATTCATTAATGCCTCCAAGAGGATTACTTCTTCCCTCTTTGGCAGGTGAGAGAGGAATATCACCAAGCCATCCAAGGCTCCCTCCTCTTCCTCCAGACCTTCTGAGAGTACAAGGGCTGTTCCAGCCACTCCCCACCCTGCTGAAGATGTTCCACCTCCACCTCCTCCAGCCTCCCCAATTCATCTCTGTTCACCAGTTCACACCACAGTCAATACTCCTACACCTCCATCGTCTCTAGTGCATCATCCATAAACTCTTATTCACTCTCATACACCAACTCCATCACACCATGGTACACCAACTCCATCACAACATGGTACACCAACTCCATCACAACATGGTACACCAACTCCATCACAACATGGTACAAACTCCATAACAACATGGTACACCAACTCCATCACACCCTGGTACCCCACCCTCATCTCCTCTACCAACACATCTAGACAACATTCCCCTTTCCAACCTTCTCTCACTACCATCATTCAATCTACTATCATCCCCCATTCATACCCCATCTTCACCAGATGAGCAAATGCCCGATTCTCTACCTCATCCTCCACCATCATCTTCCATCCATACTTCTGTATCCACTCAGACACCTTCTGAGTTCATGAAATTGGACTCTCCTTCCATTCCACATCTTCTGGCAATTCTTACTCCCCTCATCACAAACCTCATAGCAGAGGCTATTTCACCTCTTGCTTCATCCATCTTATCCATTGCTGTCCAACTTTCTGCCTTCTCTATCCCTCCTTCTTCAGTCAGGGGCCTGGCTCTAGTGTCTACTGAAACCAGGCAGGGGAAGATACTCCATGAAGAAGTTGTAGCAGCAGAAGCAACAGCAGAAGCAGCAACAGACTCAGCTATTCCTGCTGATTTACTTGATTTTATTGAATCTGATATGGATATGGATGAGACAGTTATATATGAAATAAACACTGTTGGTGATTACATTATAAATCCCACAGTAAATATTTTGAGTTTGTTAAATATTTTTGAAACAGTTCATTTGAACTTCCTTCCAGAAAATAGCCCTAAGCCTTCTATGGCAATAGTTCCTTATACTTCCTCAATAAGCCCCAAAGTTATCATGCAACTCAAGGCCAATTTTGCAAGTATAGAGGCTCCAGTTATTCCATCTCCACCAAGAGAAGATTCTTTTGTTGTTCCATCCCCTCCCAAAGCCATCTCTGCTCCAACATTCAAGATGGATGATAGCATCATGTCAGATCTAGATGAGTTAATAATGGCAGATATAGAGGCAGAGAACCAATCAACTATTGTACATAGTCCTCTAGCTCCAGCTCCAGCTCTACCTCCAGCTCCTCCTCGGGCTGAAAAGTTGTTGATATCTGCAGAAGCTTTAAAGGAAATCAATGCTTTATATGATAATCCCCAAGATTCCTCTGATGATGATGATGATGATGATGATGAAGATGATTCAGATGATAGTTCTTCTGTAAAGAAAAAAAAATCTCTAAGAAAAGGAAAGCCCCTCCAGCAGCTGCTCCTAAACCTAATCCTACTCATGATACCCATACTACATTCTTCAAAATATTACTCCTTACAAGGGCATGCTAGCTTGGATGTGGCTGTCCAAAAATCAGCAGAAAGACAGAAAGAAAAGCAAAAGATATTCTCCTCCACCACAGAAATATAGAAAAGGACCTCCTCCTCCTCCTCCACCTGCTGCTGGTGCTTTAGGCAGTTTCTCTCAGAGGTCAACCCAATATACTCAAACTTATCAGAGACAACACGGTAGATCCTCTTCTCATTCTTGAAGCAGCAAGCACAGGTACTCCTCAAGCAGGCAACATCAACAGCATCAACATCAACAACCTCAGCAACATCTACAACATGCTCCAAAATCTCAGAAAGCTGACAGTCCAAAGAAGCCTGAATCTCCTCATGTTCCTTTTGAGGATCCTGAAACAACAACCACTGCTAGAATGGCCAGGTTTCAAGAACCGGTTGGATTGTATATGATAAATAAGGCCAAAGCTGAAGGAAAGGATCCATCACAGTACTCAACAATGTCAAAATACAGGAAAGAAGAATTAAATAGGTATGCAAAAGCAAATAAGTTCTTTAATGTAGATGATTATATGCAGTTACATCCAGAGGCTATTGTGTCAAGGGCTACATCTCCCAATATCATTGGAGCTGCTGATATGACCATGACCAAAACTCAAGCAGCAAATCCCAACAGAGAGATCAAATTCATTCAGCCTGCTAACAAGAAAAAGGAGGATAAGCAAAAGGAGATAATGAAGAAAAAGAAATGAAAATTTGCAGCTCTATTTCTATGTGTCTTAAACTTTTTATTTATAAACTGACACAAAGCTACAGTGTATATATATATCTGCTACATGTTTTAATCTTTCTGCCAGATATATTCTTTCTTTTGCTTTGTGAAAGTTGTTTTGTTTTCATTTGCATTAGTGACCTCACCCAAATAGGGGGAGATTTTTGGATCCCTTGTTTGATTTGGGCTAGATTCACTAAGTAGGATAATTGACTCACCATGTATAGCCAGGGTCATGTCTATGTCCTAGAGTTTAGGCTATGTCCTTAGAGTTAACATCACATGGACCAGCCAACAAAAGACTGCAGAAGACTCCAAACTTAGAGAAAAATCAAGTTTCAGGAAAGTGAGTTCGACGTTCGTCGAACTCAGCTCGACGAAAGTCATGCTTCGCTCAACGAACTCAGAGATAATTCGCTGAGTTGAGCTCGACAATATTTGAGCTTAGATAGACGATATCTGGAAGTTCAACTTCAACATTCTAAGTCCAGAATCCTTTCTCTGAACTCCAGTCGACGAATTTATGTTATCAGCTCGACAAACTTAGAGCACAGAATTGGGAAGATTTATCAGAAAGCAGTTAGCTGATCTCAGGTCGATGAACTTAGTTCTCAGCTTGACGAACATGGATCCCCAGGTCGACGAACAAGATTTCTCAGCTCGACGAACTGGACTCAGGTCGACGAAAACTGTTCTTTACTCGACGAATTCTGTGCAGATACATACTTGGATTTTTCCTTCTTTTGTCATTATTCTAATGCAATAATTCCTGAATAATCAATGCTTAATATTCTCTGAATATAACCATTATAAGCAACATTGATTATGGTATTCATCAGGATTATTACTTGCCGCTTTTCAATAGGACAGTTGGGGAAATCCATTAATGCAGATATTATATCCAGCCGTATTTCATTCTCCAGGCGGTCAGCAATCAATGCAAAAAGAATTCAAAAATTCAAAGGAAAAATCTTGACTGATCATATAAAAGAGATTTTCTCTTTTCTTTTACAAAAAGGCGACAGTCAAAACCAGAAAGACAATACAAGGCATATAGAGAAGATCAACAGCAATCATTATTCTAATCCTTCTCTGTACAGAAAATAATCTTTTCTTCTCTTTGACATTGCTGAAGAAGAAGAACATCCATTCCAAATTAAGAGTATTCTTCAACCTTCACTCCAGGATTCTTCAAGGACGACAAACTTCTATTAGTCAAGAAGTTCATGGATCTGTTCAAATCAATGCTGAAGATAGAAGACCTACACCCTGAAGCAAACCTCAAATCTTCCTGAACAATTCAATATCTCAGGGGGAGCTTTGACAACATCAAGATCCACTAGTCTTCTCAGTTGTTTTGAGAAAGAGAAGACACCATAAATCTCTCACCCCCTCTCTGTACAAAGGGTTCTTTAACTCCCTTCAAAAGTTATTCCTTGGTTGCAAGTCTCCTGATCAAAAGACTTGAGTTGGTTTTTGAGCACCTGATCAAAAGCTCATTAGTGCCAGTCACCTGATTAAAATCTGCTAGTGGAATCCTACCAGGGTGGTAGAAGAGTGGATGTACCCAGGTTGGGGAACCACTATAAAAGTTCTTGTGTTGTCTAGTTACCCCTTTTCTTTTTGTTCTTATTGTGGCTGTGTTAGTCTAGTTTTGTTGTGGCTATGTTAGATTAGTTTATCTTAGTTGTCATTATGCTTACTAATAATATTAGTATCTCTTATTTTCTCTACTCTGAAAATTGTATAAACAGCAAAAAAGTTTTAAAGATACTCTATTCCCCCCCCCCCCCCCGCTAGAGTATATCAGGTCTAACCCTCCCTTTCATCCTCTTTGAGTTCACCATTCAAGAAAGCACTGTTGACATCCATTTTGTTGACCTTGAACTTTTTGTAGGCTGCATAGGCAAGAAAAATTCTGATAGCTTCCAATCTTACAACAGGTGCAAAGGTTTGATCATAGTCAATTCCTTCTTCCTGTCTATATCCTTGTGCTACCGGCCTTGCTTTGTTCATGATGATGGCTCCTTGTGCATCCAATTTATTTCTGAATACCCATTTAATTCCAGTGACTTGGAAATCTTTGGGTCTAGGAACTAAATCCCAAACTGTTCTTGCATTACAATATTCCAGTGGGGATCTTGCTCTGCATCTTTTATGGATTGGGGCTCAAGTTGATATATGAAGCAATCATGCATCAAATTTTGGTTGAGTTGATGCCTTGTTTGCACACCAAATGATATGTCTCTGATCACTTGAGTTACAGGGTGATCTCTAAGTGTGACAATATCAGTTTGAGGAGTTGGTTCAACAACAGCATTAGGAATTAATTCCTCTTGTGGAATTGTGTTTGTTGTTGGTAGTTCAGCAGTTATTTCACTGAATTCTTCTTCATTGTCTTCTTTAATATGTGGAGAAGGATGTGATATAGCCTCATTGGTGAGGTTTAAGTCATCTAATTTCTCACACAGTTAGGGTACCTACAATAAATCTTTAGTAGAAGAATCATTCTCCTTATAAAACATGATATCTTCATCAAATGTTATATGTACATATTCTTCCATTTTTAAGGTTGATTTATTAAACATCTCATAGGCCTTGCTGACTTGGGAATATCTAAGAAATATTCACACTTCAGTTTAACTTCAAACTTTCTAAGATGTTTCTTGTTATTATTATGAATATAACATCTATAACCAAAAAATCTAAAGTAATTTATTTTAGGTTGCTTCCCTTTGAGTAATTCATAAGAAGTCTTGCCCTTAAGTTTATGTATTAAACTCCTATTCATGACATAATTTATTGTGCTTACAGCCTCTGCCCAAAAGGATAGGGCAAGTAAGCATCTGCAAGCAGTGTTCTTGCAGCTTCAATGAGGGTTCTATTTTTTTCCTTTCTGCTACCCCATTTTGTTGAGCAGTTCTAAGAGTAGAGAAGCAATGTCTGATACCTTCCATCTCCCAGAATTCTTGCATAGGAAGAGATTCAAACTCAGTACCATGATCACTTCTGATCAATGCAACTGGAGTAGAATACTCAATCTTTATGCTCTTAATAAAATTTATAAGAAATTTAAAGTTATCTGACTTGTTTCTCAAGAAGAACACCCAAGTGAACCTAGAGAAGTCATGTACAATAACTAAGGTATAAGATTTCCCTCCCAAGCTCTGTACAGCAACGGGTCCAAATAGATCCATGTGTAGCAGGTACAGAATCCTAGGTGAATCACTCTTATTAATAGATTTAAAACTAATTTTGGTTTGCTTGCCTAATTGACAAGCCCTGCAGAGGCTTTCCTTCTTGTAGGGGCAAGAGGACAATCCTCTAACAAGTTTGTCCCTAGAGAGTTTATCAATATTTTTGAGATTTATATGCTTTAATCTTTTATGCTATAATTCATTATTGTTACAGATTTGATTAAATAGGCAAATTTCTGACCTAGCAGATTTGAAGTTTACTACATAAATGTTTCCTTGCCTAAGGATAGTTAAGATAGTTTTATTATTTACTGAAGAAATAATGCAAGAAGAATGGTTAAAGGATACCTGATAACATTTATCACATAATTGGCTTATGAATATAAGATTATATTTTAGACCACTCACATATGCTACTTTCCTAAAAGTGACAGCTCCAACCTTGACAATCTCATAGCCTTCAGTTTGGCCATAGTTGGAGTCACCAAATATCACCTTTGAACCAAGCTTGGACTTGTAGTTTGTTAAGTTGTCCTTGGTTCCTGTCATATGCTTGGAACATCCATTATCCAGGTACCACTGTTCCTCTGTGGTAGGTTAGTCCTTCACCTGTAGAACGAAAAATTAGGTGTTCTTGACCCAGGTAACCTTGCGTCCTTGATGCTTCTCAAATTTAAAACTAGAAATGTAAGAGCATTCAGGTTTGTTCTTATATCCTAGAGGGTGAAATTTCCTAGGTGGAGTTATCCATTGGGTAAATGGGTTAACAAATTCTTTTCGTTGATTAAATGTTCTGGGATAATTAAAGTTTCTGTTAAGCTGAACTGGGATCGACGAATTTTGATAAGTTCGTCAATCTGAGTTCTACGAATAGGGATGAGTTCTTCGAACTCCGCTTAGAGAATGGAAGTATTCATTCTCTGTGCCCAAATATCATCGATCTCGGCTCGATGAACCATATTGGTTTCATTGATCGTTGTTCGAAGAATAATTATAATAGAAATTTGCGTTCAGAGTTCGTCGACTTGAGTTCGACGAACTATTTACATTTTGTCAATCTGAGTTTGACGAAAACTGTTGAACATTGTTATGATTAAGGTTTTTCTTGTTCTTTCGCTTTTTCTTGGGTTTCTAATTAAATTTAGTTGGTTTGTTATTCTCATTTGTCTTTTCTTTGCCCTTTTCTGATATGAATTTAATGGAGGTTGAGAGAATGTTTTTCTGAATTAGATGAGGTTGGCTTGATGAAGCACCTAAGTCCAGCTTATCATTAAGCTTGACATTTACAATGCTTGTGATATCCATCAATTTGATGCTTCTCCTATTTAGGGATTCTTCAAATTGCTTTGTTTCATTCAATTTAATTTTTAAAGAAGTAATTTGTTCTGAAGTTATAACTAGTTCATCTTTTAACCTAATATTTTCAGATAACAGATTATCATGTTCAGTTAGCTTATCTCTGAGAAGTTTGATTTCCTTCTCAGATTTGACTAGATCATTACATAATAATTTAAATTCAGTTTTAAAATGGTCTAAATTAAAATCAAATGAGTATATTACTTGATCCTCTTCTGATTCAGAATCTTCATTTTCTGAAATTTCAACTTCTGAAATGTTGTCTGATGCATTGATAACCATTAAGCAAACTTCTTTTGCTTTGCTTCTTCCTCATCTTCACTGGAGTTGGAAGATGAAGATTCTTCTTCTGTCTCACTCCAAGTTTCTGCAACAAAGACTTTCTCCTTCCTCTTATGCTTGCTTGAGGAGGGTTTGTTGTACTGCTTTCTAGAGTCCTTATCTCATCTTTTCTCCTTCTACTGATTCTCTGGACACTCAGGAAGAATATGTCCAGATTTTCTACAACCAAAGCAGACAATCTCCTTGGTTTGAGTTTTGTCATATATTGGTCTGTCATCTTGTTTGAACGACTTCCTTCTAAAATCTTTTCTAGCTATCTTGTAAAATCTCTTGGCTAGCAAGCTTAGGAGTTCTTCATTTGCTGATGGAGCTTCTGATTATTCAGATTCCTTGAAAGCAATGTTTTGTTATTTCCTTTCTAATGAGGACGTCTTCTGCTCAGCTGCTTCTCTTGTCTTTATAAGTTGCTCATAAGATTTGAGCTTGCCTAGTAGAGACTCAGTGGATATTTCATTCAGGCTTTTGGCCTCCTTGATTGGTCAGATCTTAGAGTCCCATGTACTAGGGAAGCACATTAGGATCTTATCATTGATCTCAGTTAGTGATATGTTCTTGTCCATGTTCTTCAGCTCATTGATGATCAAGCTGAGTCTGTTGTACGCATCAGCAACTAACTCTGACTCTTCTTTCTTGAAGTTCTTATATTGGGAAATGAGATGAGATCTTCAATCTTTTCTTTCATCAGCAGAGCCAGCAACCATTGCATTTATGGAATCACAGATCTCTTTGGCTGAAGAACATTCAGCAACTTTCTGGAAGATATCATCAGACATAGTCTGAGCTAGGATGTTCATAGCTTTTGCATCAGCCATCTTTAACTTCTTCTGAGCCTCTGTCCACTCAGGTGGTGGAACTGCTGAGGTACTTGTTGATGTTATCGCAGAAGGAGTAGGGGGACCTGTTAAAATTGAATTAAAGATGTCTTCATCAATTGAATTCATATATAATCTGATCCTTGCCTTCTAGAGAGCAAACTTATTTAAGTTGCACACTGGAGGTTGGGTGCTTGAGTATTCCTTATTTTGTGCCATGATATAAAACAAACACTATTGGTAATAAGATCTATCAAAGATCTTTTGGTTTAGGTGTTAGCATGTGAAACCAAACAACTTGGGAAACCAAACAACTTGGCTCTTATACCAATTGAAAGTGAGGGATAGATCTGTCTTGACTCTAGAGGGGGGTGAATAAAGTATTTTAAAAACTTTGATTAGTTTTATAGAAGAATTAAAATAAGTGATATTTATATGAATAGAGAGAGAATAAAAATAAAAACAATCAAAACACAGCAAATAAAAGAATAGAGCATTCCAGACGACACAGATTTTATAGTGGTTCCCCAAAACTGGGTACATCCACTCTTCTACCACCCTGGTAGGAATCCACTAACAGGTTTTTGTTCAGGTGCCCTGCCACCATAATTTTTGCTCAGGTGCCCTGTCAGCACAGGTTTTTTCTCAGGTGCCCTGTCACCATAAGATCTATTTCAAGGGAGATCTCACAACCCTTTGAGCTTTTGATCAGGTGCCCAAAAACCAATCCAAGTCTTTTGATAAGAAGACTTGACAACCAGATGGTAACTTTTGAAGGGAGTTAAAAACCTTTTTACATTAGGAAAAGAAATTTATGTTGTCTTTTATTTCTCAAACAACTAAGAAGACTTAGTGGATGTTGTTGTCAAAGCTCCCCCTGAGATGAAGAAAGGTTCAGGAAGATGAGAGCTTTGCACTGGGTGTAGGCCTTGAAGTTGGTTTGCTGATCTTCATGAACTTTCAGACAGATGTTGACTGTTGTCTCTAGAAAAATTCTAAAGAAGAAACTGAAGAAGACTAATGATCTGTGTGTTGATGTTCTTCTTCAATTTCCTGTAAGAATGATAGCAATACTTTTCTCTGAAAATAGTATCAATGGTTGTTGTTGTTCCTCTATTGAAGAGAGAAAATTGCTTTTTATATCCTGAGAGATTTCAGCCTTTTGAAATTTGAATAATAACCTGAATTTACTGCTGAGATTCTGAGAGTTGAACGGCTGGATTTTGGCTTTTAATGAGTTTCCTCAACTGTCCCAGTAAATAAGTCAAGTAATTAACTCTATGAAAACCATAATTAATGATGCCAAGAAATGGCTATATTCTTGAGAATATGAACATTAATTATCAGAGAATTACTGTCTTAGAACAATACAAATTGAAGTCAAAATGAGAGAGAATACGTCAAACTGATACTGAAGGAAATTAATCGAACTCAGGACAGATTTCGTCCAACTGAACTCCAAGTTCGTCGAGCTGAGAAATCTCCTTCGTCGAGCTAAGCTCAGAGATAATTTATCTGGAAGATATCTGTCAATGTTGAGTTCCAAGTTCGTCGACCAGAGAATCTGAGTAGAAGAATGAAGATTGTCAACCTGAGCTCGTATTTCGTCGAGCTAGTCGAGCTCAGCTAAGAGTTGACACTCTGAGTTCGTCGATCTGCGATCAACGATCGTCGAGCTGAGTTCAAAGAACTTCAAACTGATTTTCTGAACTCTTTAAAATTGCATTTCTTCTAAGTCTGAATCTCTGAATACTTCTGAGGGTTGGATCAAAGATGTCTAACCTATTCAGACTGACCTAGACCTTAGAACTAACAAATTGACCCTAGGATATATATGGTGGGTCAATAACCTAATAGTGAACCTAGCCCAAATCCAAACTAGGAATCCAAAACAGGATCAGTCAGTCTCAACTGAGACTTACAAAATAGGGACATAGACCACCAACTCAATAATCACCTGATCACCTAACACGGGTACAAATGCCCCACAACACAGGTTGAAACCACAGCCTTACCACACACAGATCCAAGACTGGATCCTGCCCCTCAGATCTATCCCAGATCTTACACTTAGCCTTTATAACTTAGGATTACAATATAGATCTCAGTAGATCCACCACTCAGCCTTTATAATGTAGGCTTACAACACAGATCTTGAACAAATCTACAGAATTTGAATATGATATTGAAATATATTAGACTCCAGAGATTGATTCCTGTGCGAACAGAAAAAGGTAGACCGGAAATTTGGAGTAACAAAATTTTTATTATCCAAAAAGATGTGTATTACAAAGGTATAGCCTACCTTTTATAGAATGGAGGAGATGAAAGAGATTACAATTAAGCAATGTGGGACTAAATAATTACAGGTGAAAGCGGTTTAACATAAAAACAAGCCGAACAGGCCGCACGGTTAGACGAATAGGCTAACCGCCTGGCCACTATAAGAATGAGAGAACAAGCCGCCATAGACCGAGACCGCCGGTCTCTAAGCCGCCTGAGACAAACCGGCAGACCGCCCGGATAACCACAGCAATAGTCCAGACACCAAACCGCAGGAGAGAAACCGACAAACCGCTCGATCTCTAAACCGCTAGAATTAGACCGCCTGGTCTCCATACAGTAACACTCCCCCTCAAGATGGAGCATATATGTCGATCATGCCTAGCTTGTCGCAAATGTGAAGAAAGGAGGCAGACACTGGCTTGGTGAAAATGTCTGGCAGCTCTTTATCGGAGGTGACGAATGGAGTACAAATTTGTTTCTTCAAAATCTCTTCCCGAATAAAGTGGCTGACTTCAATGTGCTTTGTTCTCTCATGGAAGACCGAATTTTTGGAGATGTATATAGCGTCCTTGTTGTCACAAAACATAGGTAGAGGATGATTGTAGACCTCTCTTATGTCAAGCATGAGAGCCCGTAACCACTTCAATTCACATATGGTCGATGTCATACTTCAATATTCTACTTCGGCGCTGGACTTAGAGACGACAGACTGTTTCTTGCTCTTACTGCTCACAAGATTTCCTCCCACAAAGGTGCAAAAGCCTGACGTTGACTTGCGGTCTCCTTTGTCATCAGTATAGCTTGAATCTGAGTATGCTTCAATCTTCAAACAACCATTCTTCTGAAAGATAAGTCCTTTCCCAGGCGCTGAATTAAGATACTCCAATATCCTCAGGGCAGACTGTAGATGGTACTCCCTAGGAGCCTGCATGAATTGGCTAACCATGCCTACAGCATAGGCGATGTCGGGTCTGGTCACCGTGAGATATATAAGTTTTCCAACCAGACGTCTGTACATCGTAACATCTGAAAGAAGAGGAGAGGCATATGTCCATATTTTATCTTCTCCAGTCGTCATGGGGCATCGGGAAGGTTTAGCCCCAGTCAGCCCTGCCTCTTTTAGCAAATCAAGAGCATACTTGCGTTGGGAGAGGACAAGGGAATTGGGCTTCCGAGAGATTTCTATCCCCAGAAAGTGTTTTGGAGAGCTCATATCCTTTGTGACTAGGTGTTGGCGAAGATGCTTCTTTGTCAAGGTTATCCCAGCCCGGTCATCTCCAGTGAGAAGAATATCATCCACATATACATCAAGCACTACCAGACCCAATGAGGTTTTGCGAATAAATAAGGAGTGATCGGCAGAACTTCTCCTAAAATCCACGGCCTCCACAATCCCGCTGAACTTGTCAAACCATGCCTGAGGGCTTTGCTTGTGACCATAGACAGGCTTCTGTAGCCGGCATACCTATGTCTCCCCCTGAGCAACATACCCTGGAGGTTGCTCCATATAGACATCCTCCTGAAGGTCCCCATATAGAAAGGCATTCTTAACATCCAGTTAAGAAATGGGTCAATCCCAGTTGACAGCCAAAGAGAGCAGGACCCTAATAGTGCTGAGAAGAGCAACTGGAGAGAAGGTGTCAAAATAGTCAACCTCATACGTCTGGGTAAAGCCTTTGGCAATAAGACGGGCCTTGTAACGATCCACACTACCGTCACGGTGGAACTTCACCACATAGACCCAGCAACAGCCAACGACATCTGTGCGGAAGGGAGGAGGACATAGGGTCCACATACCCCATTCAGTGAGATTATAAATCTCCTCATCCATGGCAGCCTTCCAATGAGGAATAGTAAGGGCCTCCTGGTAGGAACGGGGGGTGGCAGTGGCCGAGATTGCTAGTGCAAAAGCTCTACGAGATGGGGTAAGACGATTATAGGAAACAACAGCAGCAAGCAGGTGTTGGATACATGCCCGAACCCCTTTGCGAAGAGCAATGCGAAGATCCAGGTCAGCGGGTTCCTCTGTATCCGGAGCATCAGTGATGGAGAGAGCTGGCCCGGGAGTAGAGAGACGGCTGCGGAGAGGAGGGAGATATCACGGGAGGTGGACACGGCGGAGGAGAGGGTGGAGATGGTGGAGGTGGCGGAACGTCAGTAGGTGTAGAGGGAACGAATGGGTGGGTATGAGAAGTAGGATCATCAGGAGTAGAGGAGGAAGCGGGAGAGAAGTAAGATGCATTTTCAAAAAGGGTGACATCCGTAGATACGAACTGTTTGCGGGTAACAGGGTCAAAGCAACAATAACATTTCTGAGTGGTAGAGTAGCCCAAAAAGACACATTTAGTGGCCTGTAGTGAGAGTTTGTCACGGGTGGCAGCGGGAGACTGCACAAAGGCGGTGCACCCAAAGATGCGCAGAGTAAGAGGAAACGGATTCTTGTTTGGATAAAGAATGGAGAATGGGGTGGCACCGTTGAGAACTGTGGAGGGAATGCGAATGATGAGATAGTAAGAGAGGAGGACAGCATATCCCCAATAGGAGCGAGGAACGTGCATCTGTGCCATCAAAGTGCGAGTGACATCGAGGAGGTGACGATTTTTGCGTTCCGCCACCTCATTTTGCTGTGAGATGTAGACACAGCTAGTTTGATGAATAACAGCATGTTGCATACAGAAAGAAGAGAAATCATGGCTAAGATATTCCTTAGCATTGTGAGAACGAAAGAGTTTAATAGAGGTATCAAACTGAGTCTTAATCATATAATAAAATGATGTTCAGACAGAGAATAGTTCGGAGCAATCCTTCAGAAGATACACCCACATACACTTGGAGAAATCATAAATAAATGTGACATAATATGAACTACCCCGATCGATAGTAAAGGTAGGAGCAGGACCTCATACGTCAGAGTGAACGAGGTTGAACGAACGGGAAGAGCTACGGCTTTGCGTTGGTGGGAAGGAGGAGCGGTGATGCTTGCCAAGCTAACATGCATCACAGTTGAGAGGTATATGATGCGGAGGGAGGTGGGGCAGGAGATGGAGAAGAAGTCGGGGAGGAGCATGACCAAGGCGAAGATGTCATTGGAGAAGATCTGTAGAGAAGGAGGAGAAGGCGGATAGAGCAGAAACGTTGTCGAGGAAATAGAGGCCGCCGCTCTAAGTCCCAGTAGCAATCGTCCGTTGGGAGTCCGAATCCTGAAAAGAACAAGAAGGAGTGAATGTGACGGAACACCATAGTTGCTTACATAGAGAAGTAACTGATAATAAATTGCAAGGGAACTTGGGCACATAGAGGGTATCTGTCAGGTGAAGAGACGGAGTGAATTGAATTACTCTCGTCCCATTGACCGGAGAGGAAGAGACATCCGCAACAAAGACCGGGGGCAACCGATCATGTGTTTCTAGAAGAGAAAAATACTGAGGATTGTCTATCATATGATTGGTAGCACCAGAGTCGATCAACCATCTGTCGTGAGTAACAATGTGGGCACTACCAAAAGATGTGACCACCGAGGCGGACTGCGTGGAGGAGGTGGAGGCCATAGAAGAGAGACCGCCCGAGCAACCAGTAGACCGCGCGAGAACAGCAGGAAGCGAAGAGAAAGAAGCCCGCGCGACAAGGGCAGAACGACCAAGTCGGGCGACCAGCAAGCAGGACGGGCGGCTAGGAAAGACGTAGCCAAGAAGTAGAGCAACGCAGATGGAAAAAAGTCGCACGGCTAGAGAGAAGGCCGCGCGAACAAGAGAGAGAGAAGACCGCGCGAACTGGGGAGTAGTTCGCGGGAAAGCAAAACAGGTTGTGCGAACAGAGAAGAGAACGCATGAATAGAAACTGGCCGCGCGAATAAAGGGAGACCGCGGCAAGAGAAGAGGCAGAGTAACCGTGAAAATAGGTCACGGAGAAAAAGAAGAGACATGTCGCGCACACAAAGGGCAGCGACAAAGTGGAGACAGAAACCGCGCGAACAGGGCGCAAACAGGCGAAAGAAACAAGTCGCAAATAGGTCGCGAGAAGGAGTAAGCCGCGCGGACAGGCCGCGCGGACAGAGGAAGCTGACAGAATCAAGAGGAAAAGATCGAGTGCTCTGATATCATGTGCGAACAGAAAAAGGTAGACCGGAATTTGGAGTAACAAAATTTTTATTATCCAAAAAGTTTTGTATTACAAAGGTATAGCCTCCCTTTTATAGAATGGAGGAGATGAGAGATATTACAATTAAGCAATGTGGGACTAAATAATTATAGGTGTAAGCGGTTTAACATAAAAACAAGTCGAACAAGTCGCGCAATTAGACGAATAGGCTAACCGCCCGGCTACTACAAGAACGAGAGAACAAGCCGTCATAGGAGACCTCCAGAGCGCCCGGTCTCTAGGCCGCCTGAGACAAACCGGCATACCGCCCGGATAACCACAGCAACAGTCCAGCCACCAAACCGCAGGAGAGAAACCGACAGACCGCTCGGTCTCTAAACCGCCAGACCGCCCGGTCTCAATACATCAACAATTATCTGAGTCTACAGCTTCTTGAACTGAGAGAATCTCAGCCCAATTTTCTTTTCAGCAATAAGGATGAAGATCTTCTAGAATCTGATGCTTGTGTTGTAATCGACTCAGAAACTAATTCTGATCGTGATGATGAAGAGGGTAAATCAAGAAAGATGGTCTTCAATCAGCTAACCTGTTTTGGCAGAAATTGAACTGCTCTGCCTCTCCTTCTATCCTGAGAAAACCCTAGATAGATTTCTTCCTCACAGATCCTGAAATTGACCTTCAGATTAGGCTCTGCTTGGATCATGAAGCAACTTCAGTTAGGGCTTGTCGTGACTGATTCTTCTTTCTCAGAGAAATCCTCTGATTCTGTTATTGCAGATGTTCATTGCAGTAGCTAACTCAGAGACACTTCAGATTTGTTGAATTGAAGCTTTTGTCTCTGCAATAATGGTGGGTGAAGAAGACGAAGTGCCGCTCCTCTTTTTTGAAATGAATTGATCGCTCATAAAGTTAATTTAATCCAGATCTCCTCTATATATAATCTCGTCACTCAGCGAGATGATTCACACGTGTCGCTGCTTAATCATCTGATTATATCCTTAATTTTACAGAATGAGACTGACAACGTCATTATTACTGGATTACAGCACTTCCTTAGTCATTTTGAACTTTGTTGACTTTTTGTTGAGTTTGCTGACGTCAGCCACTCTGGACTTAGAAAATTTCAGACAAGTACCCAGGCGTTGAGTGAGCAAGCATTACCCAACGAATCTAGACTCAGAAAATTTTTAGCTCTACTAGGCGTTGAGTGAGTAAGCTTCACTCAACGCTTTTTTACTTAGTCAACTTCTCAGCTTGTCGACGCGTTGAGAGCGTTGAGTGTATAAGCTTCACTCAACGCTTTTTACCTTAGCTTCATCTTCATCCCTTTCTGCATCCTTGGCATTGAGAGCGTTGAGTGAACTGGCTTCACTCAATGATTCTGGACTTAGAAAAACTCTGCTCTACATGAAGGCATTGAGTGTGTTGACTATACTCAATGATTCTAGACTTAGAAAAATTCTGCTCTGCATGAAGGCGTTGAGTGTTTTGACTACACTCAACGCTTTCTCTCCCTTTGGCGTTGAGTGAGTTGACTTCACTCAACGATATTGTACTTAGACAGAATTTTTTGTCTTCCTTCCAAGGCTTTAAATGAATGTCATTGAGTGATCAAGCTTCACTCAACGCTTCTGAACTTAACCAATTTTTCGTGACAGATTTGCTTTGGCTTTAACAAAACTAGCATCACGTTGAGTGATCAAGTTTCACTCAACGTTTCTGCACTTAACCAATTTTTGTGACATTTGTTTTGGCTTTGACAGAACTAGCAAGACTCAATGCTTATGACTATATAGCATTGAGTGAGTTGACATCACTCAACGCCTGTGGACTTAGACACTTTTTTGTCTTGCCAAACCTTAAAGCTTTGACTGTCTGCCCTCTCTCAGCATCGTTAGTTGTATGGCGTTGAGTGAACTGCCTTCACTCAACGTCTATGTACTTAGTCATTTTTCTGCACTGCATCTTGCAGGGCTTTGACTGTCCTGACTTCACTCAACGCTATTAGTTGTATGATGTTGAGTGAACTGGCATCACTCAACGCCTGTGAACTTAGTCATTTTTCTTCACTATCACTGTCTTCTGGTTCATCTGGCGTTGAGTGAGCTTACTCCACTCAACAATTGTGGACTTGGGCAATTTCCTGTCTTTCCACTCAGCTTTTTTGAGTCGACCTGTCAATGTCACTTAGACCACTTGTCCAATCAATGTGACAGACTAACCTGCATGCATGAACTTAAACATACATCAAATACAACTATGTGTATATCATTGATTTGTTTGACTTCTTACAAATCTGAGACATTGGGATCAATGGACCCAACACTTCAACCAACCCGTTTGGATTTTGTGTCACATCCTTATCAATACCTCCATCTTTTTGAATTATCAATCCAAGATACTTAAAACATTCACTACGAGAAATATCTTGATCACCCAACTTAATAGCGATGCCATCTGTCCTTACAATATATGAGAACTTCAGATTTATTCAGAACACATGTTTAGATTTGTATGTGTATTATAGAATATCAAACATCCCTTCTAATAACTAGAAATAATAGAAATTAAGTGCAAAAAATAACATTGTGAAAATATGTGATACTTGACCAACGGCAAAAAGCTGTGTAATAGTTAGCTAAACTTGGGAGGCAAATGAAAATCATTCTCCTACACACAAACACCAGCAAAAAAAAAACTAGAAAGCAAGACGATTTACTGAAACACATCAAATAACCCCTCCAAAGGACAATGAATCCATTGACAAGGACGAGGCCTAGCCACACCAGTACATAAAGTGCTCATCCTTCCTATGAGTGCTGACAAGACCCCCGCATTTGAGGCAGATGAAGCTGCTCCCATCGGAGAAAGCATCCACCATGATCTGCATTCTTCCGCTCTTTGCGAGTATGGATTCTTCGCTCACACCGGCCAGAGAGACCGGGTTGACAGCCTCAGGCTGTTCGGGTGGCGGTGTTGTAACAGGATTTAGGGGCCGAGCCTCGGCTAGTGCGCACTCAGCGAACAAGGAGGACAGATCATCGACGGCAGAATTTGCTTGCAGTCTATTGATGTAGAGTTCTTGCGCACGGCTGAGAGTACTTAAAACGGCCTGCTCTCCACCCTCGGACCTCATAGCTATCACCACCTGTTGATGGATAGAAACTAAGAAAGTCAATATCCGGGGGCAGTTTTGCGAACATAACCTGCATTATTAAGCTCATCCAAGAGCGGATATCCTGCTTAATGATTTTATTTCCATGAATCGTGAAGCATCATCCCATTAAAGAAAAAAATAACCAAAACAATCTAGTATATTTAAGGGTCACTTTGATTTGAAGGGGTGGAAGTTGGAAGGAACGATAAATTTTAACTTCAAAATGTCTTCCAAAAAAAAATCAACTGGAACATCTTACTTTATTAACTTCTAACGGCATAAGACAGTTTTAACAGTGAATTGAAAGAAAAAAAGGGCATTTATATTGGCAGTCCAGCTTTGGCTATTGACAGTCCGACAAAATAATAAAAAACACGCATATAATGGCCGTTAATAGCAGCCCAAAACGCGGAGCACGCGCCTTTTGAAAAAATGTCTACTATATGACATTTTTAGAAAAAGTGTTCAACATGAAAGTTGTAGATCTCGTTTTCTAAAAATGTCATATAACAGGTCTATTTTCAAAAGGCGCAGAATCCGGGCAGAATTATGGGAGTTCCGCCCGGATTCCGCGCCTTTTGAAAATAGGTCTACTATATGATATTTTTAAAAAAAAGTGTTCAACATAAAAGTTGACAACTTTCATGTTGAACATTTTTCCTAAAAATGTCTTTTAAAAATTTATTTTTTTGGGCTGTCAATATTCATCGGACTGCCAATAGCCATTTTTAGGACTGCTATTATTTTTGGGCTGTCAATAGCCATATAGGGGGTGCCAATATAAACGCCTAAAAAAAACATCACTCTTTATTTGATAAAATTTTAAAAAAAAAGGTAAAATATTTAAGATGTACTTCAAAGGCTCCACATGTCTTTTTATAAATATAAAAATTTGAGACTTAATTTTACCCCATAATTAATAGGTGATCAGAATCATTTTTCCCGTTGATAAGCATTTTTAATGTCACAAATCAAAGGCTAAATCAAACTAACATCCATATTTAACATTAAAATACTACTAATAAAACCATGAATCCCAGTATCCATTAGGATAATTTCTAAGTTAGAGGTTAGTGGCAAAGAGAACTGAATTCACTATTTTAAGCATCTCTCTTCAATTTTAAGATGAAGCATATAGCAAGGGAAATATCAGTAACCCCCCCAGATAGGGAAGTTGATGTCACCCCCGCAGTACAACTTAACTGCACTGCACAGCAACCCCAAGTCACGGCAGCATTCCAAATGGCTGCAATATTATGCCCCAGGCTGATGGAGGTTAACATGATCTGGCAGATACCACAAGACGAGCTAACTATCGTACTATAATTGAGAAGGGACTAAATGTTTAGGCAAAATACAACAACAGAGAACATGGGACATACTAAACCCCAGGAACACATTTAAATATTCACTTTTTTCTTGGTCGAATACAATGGTAGTAACACGTTCTGCCGGCATCGCTGCTTGTGGAAAAACTGTAATTGTTCCGTAGAAAAAAGAAATGTGAAGTGCAATAATTTTATTACTTCAAGTTCAGTTGTCAAATACAAGATCATATACACATATATAGGTGGGAGTGGTGGCCAAACCATGGTGTGAGATTAATCTATACAAGAGAGATCTCCTAATGAGCCTAAGAAGTGGGGTTTTATATTGAGCTTTTAAATATATATATTTTATATAGTCCCAGCAAGTTGGAGCATACAGATTACCCATAAAGCATGGAAAAGAACTATTGGTAGAGGGGGCGAGTAATACCAACGCAAGGGAGAGACGCGGAAAGGGGGAGGGCCGGCCGCCACAGAGAGAGAGAGATAGAGAGAGAGAGATAGGGTTGGAGGAGAAGAAGGAGCAGCCCTCTTTCACTTAATTGATCCAAAGATGAAAACCACAAGCCAAAATTCACCCTCTTATATTTGAGGGGTCAAATACAACACCCATAAAAGCTTAATAATAAAATAAAGGACTTGGGTTCAATCCTGTCCCGCGGAGCCGACCGCATCTCCCGCGGCACGAGCCACTCCCGCTGAACCGCCCGGTTCCGCGTCTCCTGCGCCGCGAACTGCTCCCGCTGAATCGCCAAATTTCATGCCTCCTGTACCGCGAGTCGCTCCCGGCTCGCGCGGCCTTCGCGTGTACACGTGCCATGGAGGGTCTTCCACTTGCAGATCGGTAACAATGCCGCTGTATGAAAAATTGGTCTTGTCCTCAAGGCAGTAGTCCGGAAATTGTCGGCGAAAATCATCTCGGAGTAGTCAAGTGGCGTCGCTGGTCGGGCGGTGGCGCCATGCGACGCGGATCTCTTCCGGGGCGGCGTCCCCGGGGAAGTGATGTCGTCAGTCGAGAATGGCCTCGGGGCACAATGGTTCGGAGCCAGAATAGTCGAGGTCGGACGAAATATGGTCCACGACAGGGTGGTCGCCTACCACCCGTCGAAGCTGCGAGACATGAAAAACCGGGTGAATGTGACTGCTTCTAGGAAAGCGTAGCCGGTATGTCACGGCCCCGATGCGGCTTATGACTTCGAAGGGGCCATAAAAACGCGGTGCCAACTTTGGGCACGTCCACCATGCGACGGTGAGGTGGCGGTATGGGTGGAGCTTGAGAAAGACCTTCTCCCCCACTTGGAAAGAGAGATCCTAGCGCTTCCGGTTGGCAAAGGATAGCATCTCGCTTGGGCCCGTCGTAATTGGTGCTTCAAACTATCGAGAATGATGTCGCGATCCTGGAGATGGTCGGCCAAACTGGCCACGGGGCACTCCCCCGGATGGTGTCGGACCACCGATGGCGGCGGTCGGCCATAGACTGTTTCGAACGATGATGTGTTCACCGCATGATGATAAGTTGTGTTATAAGAGTACTCCACCCAGCACCGCCATTTGGCCCAAGTACCTGGACGCTCGCCGATGAAATAGCGAAGATAAGTCTTTAAACACAGGTTGAGCACCTCAGATTGCCCGTCCGACTGTGAGTGATAGGTCGTACTCATGCGTAGGCGAGTGCTTTGTAAACGGAAGTGGGATGTCCAAAAACTACTGAGAAGCAGAGGGACGCGGTCGCTCACGATGGAGCGAGGGAACCCATGTAGGCGCACGAACTCGGCAATGAAACTGTCGGCCACGGTGGCGGCCTTGTAAGGGTGGCGGAGAGGAATGAAGTGTGCATACATCATGAGGCAGTCCACGACCACCAAGATGCAGTCGAACCCGCTCGAACGGGGAAGCCGGGTGATACAAGCCATGGAGATATCCTCCCAGATGCACTCCAGAATCGGAAGGAGCTGAAGTCGGCCGCTGGGAAATATGGTCTTGTACTTCGCTTTTCGACAAGACAAGAGGCCGCCACGTAGGCCTTGACCTGGCGGAGCATATGAGGCCAATATAGGGACGCCGCCAATCGTCGGTAGGTGTGGAAAGCACCCGCATAGCCGCCCGACGGAGTGGAATGGAACTCGTCTAACAAACGTGGTATACTGGAAGAGGTAGCTGAAAGCACGAGGCATCCCCGATGGAATAGGCGGCCTCCGATGAGCGAGTACGGCGGATGAGCTTCTGGGTTAGACAAAAGGGCAGTCCGGAGGCCGCTGGGTGGAGCACAATCGGGTGATCGGTCGTTCGCGCCGGTGGAAGGCCCGGTAGTGCGGAAAAAAATATCTGGGAAGTCCTCGAGGAGGTGCAGAAAATTCGCGGCTAGCGGCAAGGAAACGGTCTTCTCCGTTTTTAGGGGCCATAGCCAACCATAAAAGTGCACGTCCGCTACCCAAGTGAGAGCTCAAAAAGAGACCGACGATCGTAGGAGAGCCAAATCGCCCACCAGACGGCAAGGGCTTCCCTTGTGCTGAAAGAGCATGGCCATAGTGGCCCAATTCACGCGGACATCCCCCGAGGTTTGAAGCCACGGCACGCCCAAAATAACGTCAATACCGCTCAACTCGAACACATAGAAATCCGCCGTGAGCAGGCACGGCCCCACGGAAAGAGTCAAATTCGAGCATTGCCCCAAGGTCAGCTGTCAGCGGCCATCACCCAAGCAAACAGAGAAGTCCGGGAAAGGTGAAGTAGGTAGGGCGAGGTCGCGCGCCAATTACGCCGAAATGAAGTTGTGGCTTGCTCCGCTATCGATCATCACAATCACGGGGCGGTCGAGAATCAATCCGGCCATCTTCATCGTCTGAGGTTCGATAAGGCCTCCCACAGAGTAGAATGGAAGGTCCAGCACATGGAGGGCCACGCCGTCAGGCTCCGGTGGGGTGTCATCATCGTGAATGGCGAGGTCTTCAAAATCGGCCATAGTGATTTCAGGATCATAATCGCTAAAACGGGCGTGAAACTCCTTCGCCGAGCAAACATGGTTCGGGGAATAGGGTTGCCGGCAACGAAAACACAACCACTTGCGCCGGAGTTTGTTGTAGTCGTTGTTGGAGAAACGGTGGGGAGGTTCGGTGCGCCCCGGGCGAACGCCCCCACCCGGTGGCAGTCGCGGGTCCAGGTCACGGGTAGTATGGAAACGGTTGTTGGACTATCCGCCGGGCGGATGGTGGCGGTGACCGAGATCCGCTTCTGCCGCGCGAGCAAGCTCCAAAGCTTCTGAGACCGTTCGAGGATGATGTGTGCGGATGCAAGAACGGATGGTGGGTAGCAGCCCCGAAAGAAAGAACCACAAATAGTGGTCGGGCGGAAGGCCCGGAACCTGTGTGACAAGCGCTACGAAATCATCGATGTAACCATCCAGATCGGCCGTTTGGCGGATGATGCAGAGGCGCTCAATGGCGGAGTTGGTGTAACGCGATTCATAACGACTTATAATCTCATTCTTGAAATTGTCCCACGAAATCGCGGGCTGAACTTGGCGGATCCAACGCTCCCAATGGAGGGCCGACCCATCGAGGTCGACAACGGCCGTGCCGACTCTGTACGCCGGCGGA
This sequence comes from Platanthera guangdongensis, assembly GCA_039583875.1. Classification (NCBI taxonomy): domain Eukaryota; kingdom Viridiplantae; phylum Streptophyta; class Magnoliopsida; order Asparagales; family Orchidaceae; genus Platanthera; species Platanthera guangdongensis. The sequence continues at coordinate 120,447,005 of CM077152.1, read as the reverse complement.
GTGAGGTGAAGGTCGAAGAACTGCTCCGCGTGCGCGATCCAGCCCATCGGGTCCGCGTCGAAGAACGAGGGAATGTCCAATGTTAGGATGGAACAGTCGGGAGGAGGTGCGGGGGCGGTGGAAAGCAAATGCAGCGACATCCCTAAAATGGAGCCCGCGTCGGCAGAAGAGGTCGATCTCGTCGGCTGCGTCTGGGAGGACGGGGACGCGATGGTGTCCAGGAGGCCGAGGACAGCCTGACCGGAGAGGATCGCGTCGATGGAGGACTGGATGGCGTCCAAGCGGTCTTTGTGGCACCGTCGAGGGTTCCGACGACTGTGCTGCGACAGGTGTTCGATGCCATCGGCGGCGCTAGGTCAGGCTGAGATGGCAGGTCGGACCAGTTAATACCAACACAAGGGAGAGGCTCGGCAAGGGGGAGGGCCGGTCGGCAGAGAGAGAGAGAGAAAGTTAGGGTTGGAGGAGAAGGAGCAGCCCTCTATCACTTAATTGATCCAAAGATAAAAAAATCACAAGCCAAAGTTCACCCTCTTATAGTTGAGGGGTCAAATAAAACACGCATAAAAGCATAATAATAAAATAAAGGACCTGGGTTCAATCCTGTGAGCCGACCGCAACTCCCGCGGCACGAGCCGCTCCCGCAGAACCATCTGATTCCACGTCTCCTGGGCCGCGAGCCGCTCCCGCTGAATCACCCAATTTCGTGCCTCCTGTGTCACGAGTAGCTCCCGCTTCGGGCGGCCTTCACGTGTACACCTGCCATGGAGGGTCTTCCGTGATGCAGACCCATGGTTTCGACGGATATAATTACGCGCTCTTGATTTCAACAATTAAAACAAATACGTCATGTGCGGTTCTCTAATTAACACTATTGATTACTCAAGCAACTAATGACATAATTTTCAACATCAAATAATGCAAAGGGACGCTACCACTTTTATAGATTGAACAAGCGTTAAAGGTCAATGTTCGCTCAAGTGAATGGGACCTACCCGATCCGGACAATTAGCAATTGAAATTAAAGTTATACGCAAACATTCACAATTCCAATAAAAGAAAATCCAGACTAAATTAGTGAAGTAAAATTAAGTCCAAATCAATCCCAAAATTAATGAATATGAGAGTATACCAAATCACTTGAACGCAAGGGAAATCAAGGGTGACAAACCCGATTTCTTCTAGTGTTCACGAGATCTACCAGCTCCAATTATACGAGAATATTCGGAAGAAAAACACGCTTAAAATTTAGATTTTAATTAGCACGATTTTAATATAAATCAAGATAATTAACTAGCCTTATAATTCCACCAAATCTCACAAATAATATTAGAAGAAATCACACAAGAGATGTTTAGAAATTCGTTACCCAATCCCAAGAAGTCCGTCCACAATATTGAGTGGAGGAAACGCTCAAGACGGTGGTTGATTTTCATTTTCCACGCAAACCATCGGATCCGCACCGAATGATGAAGACGCTCGCCGTTTTCCTTTGCAAAACCCTAGTAGATGGAGACAATTGAAACCCAAGATATATAAGGAAAGAGGAGAGAGAAAAGGTGGTGGAATATTTTACTCAAGATGATGAGGGGGTGGTGGCTAGGGGAGAGATGTGGGTGGCGGGCGGTTTTGGGGTTGATGAAGGGGTCGGGTGGTGTAGTTAGTGGTTGGGATTTAGTTAGTGGAGGGGAAGGAATGGGACGGGCCGAATGTCAAAGAGGGCAAGAGGGGGGCTCGTTTTGTATGGAAGGAGAGAGGAGTGCTCGGGTGGGAGGTGGAGGAGGGTGGAGGAGGGTGGAGGAGGGTGGCCGAGAGGCACTAGGGAGTAGAGGGAGGAGAAGAAGAAGGGTGTCTGAATATAAGAGAGGAGGGAGAGGGGGAATGGCCGGCGGCCAAGAGGAAGGAGACAAAGGGGGAAGCTAAAATTTTGAGAGGAGGAGAGGAGAGGAGGAGGGAAATCTCAAGCAAGATTAGGGTATTCAATTCTCATTCATTCTCTACATTACTCTTCATAACATGGCTATATATAGCCTACACCAATCAATCTCCACCCTTGAAAATAAAATAAACTTATGATGGTTATATGCACTCATCATAAGAGAAATAAAATAGTACTTGCATAAAATAAAAATAATATATGGTTATAATCACCCATCATACATGAATTAAACAACATTAATTAAATGCATGAAATAAAATTGCTTAAAATAAAAATTGCTAAAAATAATAATTGATAAAATATATAATTATAATTATTTAATTTATAATTATATATTTTATTTAATGGCGGCAGCGGACGTCGACCAAAACATGTAGCGACTACGGCGTTGGCAAAGAAATGTCGTGGTAGAATTTCATCTTCGAGCTTGCGGCATCGTTCGTCTCAATCCACGAACTCTCTATGACGGGGATCCAAGACCGCATCAGCATCATCGCCATCAATCCTCCCCCACTCAAAATTACTCATCACCGATGAGTGGCCCGTGAGGGGAGAACAGTCAAAAGCAGCAGCAACCTGGGGCAAATCTGTCTCCGCTATCCATGTCGTAGTAGCATGAACATCCATCAGCACTGAGAACCTGTCTAGCAAAGAAACAACAAGACTTCCGAGGAAACTCGAAAGGGTGTCAAGCAAAAGAAATAAAACTAGAATCTTACCATCCGGTTCAAGAACCAAGGAGTCCACGTGGAAATTAGATACGGCAACACTAACACTATCAACCCAAGAGAACATTTAGTGGGGGGAAGAAACGACGGACAAAGCCACTCAGGTGGAACAGAGGCGTACAGTAAAAAGTCTGGAAACTTGAAATAAAGTGAAACACCATGTGATATATAAAAATCTGAAATAAAAACATGAAATCTGACGTTCTTCATAATTATGGATGGGTCGGCGTTCCTACATATTAATTTATTAACGGAGTCAGAAGGCATCCGCTTGGGGACTGACCAGACTAAACCCAAATCACTAAATATAGCGTCGGACGATCTCAGAAAGGAGTGGAAGTTCGTACGATATAACTTAAAATGAAACACTAACGTCCTAGATACATGAGGAGAGAATCCATGTGCTACATGACTAGACCCAAACGCGGAGGATAAGGGGGTTAAGTCAGGTGGCACGGGAGACTTATAATCAGAGATGATTTTAATAGGTTTCAAATTCGAAGTTTTAATTTTATATTTTAAATACTCACGCTTGGCATGAAGATATGCCAAGGAGGACCGCTCATCACGAAAAATAGAGTTGGACTCTCCCGGATGTGACAGGATGTGCGGGCGATACAACTCAAGGGGCCTTTCTATAGTCACTAACGTGTGGAAATGAGGGTCATCAAAAGGCGGTGGGTAAATGCGTGCGACCGGGTGTGGTATATAAGTATGTATAGGGGACACCACATCCAGAGGCACAATTGTCAAAGAATCAGAATCAGTCGTAGTTGAGGAAAGAACCGTAGACGGACACGCAGAAAAATGAACAGTCAAAGGTGACGCGTAGTCAGATCTACGAGGTGCGGTGAAAAGACCAAATACTAATGCGCTCAACCTAGTAGTATCTATGCGCTGAGACAACGCCAATGTAGGAACTAATAAAGTGGGCGTCACACAAAAACTCAGACTAGGACTACCGATTGCACGTCCTAAAAAGTCAACTAATGTGGGCAAATAATCAGGAGGAAGGGTCGACAAAATCAATCTCAGGATAACATCCAAATCAGTATAATTTTCACCCAATGGTGATATCATCAAAGAACTCTCATTCGGGTGTACAACCAAAGAATCGTCCAAAGGTACCCTTCCCTCGGGTGGTAAATCATTAAAATAACACTAGGGACATCCTCACTCTCAAGCTCCTCAAACAACTTGGATATAATCTTAGTAGGTGCAATCGTAGGCTCTATTACGATGGGGATCGTATCCTGGAGAGGGTACTCAAGACTAGGGTGGTCAGACACAACGCTGGTAGCGCAAGTAATAGGTAACAGAATACTCTCACAGATCGGAATGTAACCATCTCATATATCGTCTTCTAAAGCACTAGGGATTCCCTCACTTTCAGAGTCATCAAACTCGTCGGGCACTATCGTACGTGAAGGAATACTCTCACCTAGCTGGTCATCTACAAAATCCAGAGATACTATATCCACATCAGAATCCTCAGAGGTATCAATCACTATCTCAAGGGGCTTAGACGTCGAGGCTAAAGGAGGCATAACCCTAGTAGTAACATTTTTTGATTCCAAAACATAGGGTCTACACTGCGTATTTTCCTTAGGAGTGGAATTAGGCACACTAGGTGTAGTCCTATCGTTGTGGGAAAAAGAGCTAACCTGAGGCATAGGGTAACTCCTGTGAGTAGCTACGGGTCTAGCTCCATAATGATACTCACTCACAGGCTTGGTTTCAGCAGCGCGGAGGTAGGCAGAATCAAATTGATCCGAGAGTAGGCTTCGCATGTGCGGCCAAGCATTTGGACAGCTACCAGCACGGCGCTCTTCGTTCAGCCAAAACACCAGGGCTGGACCAACTAAGCTCTCTCGGGCTACGATAACCTTGTAGTGGTTGCCCCATAAGTGATAATCAAAAATTGCTTCTATCCCCTTAAGCCAATCCCTAAAATTTTGAGAATTCCCATAACCATCAAACGTGGGTATCTCACTCTTAGTGCGAGGAATTGTGTGGGGACGGTTGAAATTCCTATGATATGAAGGCAAGGTCGGGGTATGTTTAGCCATGCCTTTATCATACCAATAGTATAAACGGGAAACATTAACGTCATATGCCATGTTCAATGAGAACCAGAGAGAAAACTCACCCGGATCTAGTGCACATGTAGTGAATAAAAGACTCTGACCCAAATAAATTTTGGAAAGATAGATTTATTCCCGCTTAATAACTAAGATAATAAAATATTTTTTTTATTACTGAAAATAAATAAGAGATTATTAAAAAAAATTGAATTTTTTTGCTGAAAAATAAAAATTTAGGCCGCTATTAGCAGACCAAAAGAAATTGTTTTTTTGTAATTTTGACAAATAAACGTGCAAGACAAGTGCATGTAGGCGTACTAATAAAAGGGGGAGGGTGTCAATTGGAAAATTGACGCTAACCTCCCTCTGATACCAAATTGATGCAGGCCCATGGTTTCGACGGATAAAATTACGCTCTCTTGATTTCAACAATTAAAACAAATACGTCGCGTGCGGTTTCTCTAATTAACACTTTCGATTACTCAAGCAACTAATGACATAATTTTCAACATCAAACAATGCAAAGGGACGCTACCCCTTTTATAGATTGAACAAGGGCTAAAAGCCAATGTTCGCTCAAGTGAATGTGACCTACCCGATCCGGACAATTAGCAATCCAAATTAAAGTTATACACAAACATTCATAATTCCAATAAGAGAAAATCCAGACTAAATTAGTGAATTAAAATTAAGTCCAAAACAATCTCAAAATTAATGAATATGAGGTATACCAAATCACTTGAATGCAAGGAGAAATCAGGGGTGACGAACCCGATTTCTTCTAGTGTTCACGAGATCTACCCGCTCCAATTATACGAGAATATTCGGAAGAAAACCACGCTTAAAATTTAGATTTTAATTAGCAAGATTTCAATATAAATCAGGAAAATTAACTAGTCATCTAATTCCACCAAATCTCACAAATAATATTAGAAGAAATCACACAAGAGATGTTTAGAAATTCGTTACCCAATCCCAAGAAGTCCGTCCACAATATTGAGTGGAGGAAACGCTCACGACGGTGGTTGATTTTCATTTTCCACGCAAACCATCGGATCCGCACCGGACGATGAAGACGCTCGTCGTTTTCCTTTGCAAAACCCTAGAAGAGGGAGACTATTGAAACCCAAGATATATAAGGAAAGAGGAGAAAGAAAAGGTGGTGGAATATTTTACTCAAGATGATGAGGGGGTGGCGGCTAGGGGAGAGATGTGGGTGGTCGGCGGTTTTGGGGTTGATGAAGGGGTCGGGTGGTGTAGTTGGTGGTTGGGATTTGGTTAGTGGAGGGGAAGGAAGGGGATGGGCCGAATGTCAAAGAGGGCAAGAGGGGGGCTCGATTTTGTATGGAAGGAGAGAGTCATGCTCGGGTGGGAGGTAGAGGAGGGTGGCCGAGAGGCACTAGGGAGTAGAGGGAGGAGAAGAAGAAGGGAGGCCGAATACAAGAGAGGAGGGAGAGGGGGAGTGGACGGCGGCCAAGAGGAAGGAGACAAAGGGGGTAGCCGAAACTTTGAGAGGAGGAGAGGAGAGGAAGAGGGAAACCTCAAGCAAGATTTGGGTTTTCAATTCTCATTCATTCTCTACATTACTCTTCATAATATGGCTATATATAGCCTACACCACTCAATCTCCACCCTTGAAAATAAAATAAAGTTATGATGGTTATATGCACCCATCATAAGAGAAATAAAATAGTACTTGCATGAAATAAAAATACTAGATGGTTATAATCACCCATCATACATGAATTAAACTACATTAATTAAATGTATGAAATAAAATTGTTTAAAATAAAAATTGTTAAAAATAATAATTGATGAAATATATAATTATAATTATTTAATTTATAATTATATATTTTATTTAATGCCGGCGGTGGACGTCGAGCAAAACATGTAGCGGCGGCGGCGTTGGCGAAGAAACATCATGGTAGAATTTCATCTTCGAGCATGCGGCATCGATCGTCCCAATCCACGAACTCTCTATGACGGGGATCCACGACCGCATCAGCATCGTCGCCATCATTCCGCATGTAGATCGGTAACAGCGAGGCAAGGGCTTGGTAAGGATATCAGAGACTTGATCGGCAACAAAAACATGTCATAGATCAATTTTGCGGAGTCAAACGTTTTCTCTAATGAATTGATAATCTACTTCAATATGTTTGGTGTGTTCATGAAAAATTAGATTCTCACTGATATCGATGACAACTTGATTATCACTGTAGTGGATGACCAGAGAGGGGAGGTCGATACCAAGGTCAGTAAAAAGACTCTCCACCCAAGTGATTTCGGAAACAGTAGAAGTCATCGAAAGTTCTTCAACTTCTATAGAGGAGCGTGCCACCACTATTTGCCACTTGCTCCGTCAGGTGACCAGGTGCCCTCTAAATATGCAATAACCACTCGTAGAACAAAGATCATCAAGCGAACCAACATAATCTGCACCATAATATGTAATTAATAATAGAGAAGGAGATGACTTATAAACAATCCCTTGTCTCGGGGCTTCCTTCAAATACTGGAGGATCCGTTCAACAACTTGAAAGTGTGATATCTGAGGAGTATGCATGAACCGTGTGACAATCAGATAAGCTTGCAAACAGTCCACCATAGTACTCTGGATTAGGGAGAAGTGAATCAGAGTCGGACACGTAAGAACAAAGCTTGTGATTGATATCCATTGGTGTGTCAGCACACTTGCAACCCAAGTAGTCGGCATCTTGTAAAAGATCGATGCAATACTTACGTTGAGACATAACAAATCTGTCAGGTTGCCGAAACTAGCTCAATACCTAAGAAGTATCGGAGGCCCAAATTATTGATCTAAAAATATGAGGTCAAGTGCTTCTTAATCATAGAGATACAATTCAGGTCATCGCCCGTAATGATCATAGCATCAATATACCGAAGAAGTATCATCGTACCTGTTAGATTTTATAGAGCCTTGGCGGACTGGCGGTTTGGTCGTGCGTCCTGGCAGTTAGGTGGTCTACTGGTTTGGTCTTGGCGGACTAGAGGATTCGCGGTCTGGCGCTTAGTCCAGGCAGTTTGGAGGTTTGGGGGACTGAAAGCTTAGTACAAGCAGATTGGCAGGTTAGCCTTGGCGAACAAGTTCCCGTTGTGTTGCGAACTGTCTCTGACGGCCTGATCAGGAGACTAGCAAGCTGTGTTGCGATCTGGCTCTTATCTCATTGTAGCGGTCTTGACGAATAGATATGAAGTCGCGGTGGATAGAGGCACAGCTGAAGCTGTGGTCTGGAGAGCAGCTGAAGCTGCGGATACTAGTTTGAAGCAGTCTGATGTTCACAGTTAGCGACAACGGACTGCTAGCGGAGTCCGACGGATACCTGTCTGGAGCGGACAGTGCCTAACCGCTTAGTTGTTGCAGTCTAAATTTTGTAATCACACAGTCCGCGTTGTGTATTTTAGTCTCACATCAGCTGTGGTATTTTTTCCTTCTTTCTTTTCTCCCTATAAATAGAGGGTCATACTCTTGTAAATTAACTTTTTGGTGAAATGAAAAAATTAATATTTAGATTTTCTCACATGGTATCACAGCACTCCCGATCCTTGTGGTTTCTGCTTTTCTTACTGTCAGTTTTGCTTTGTTATGATCCTTGCGGTTTTCGGCTTCTAACCGTCCGCCTCTCGTGGTTTCTCCAGTCCTCGCGGATTCTTTTTTTTTAAATCACTCGCTTTTAGCAGTTTCTTCAGTCCAACTTGTGGTCTCTGCGGATTCCGGCTTTTTTAACCACCCGCTGGTCCTTCTATCCGCACGGATTCCTTTTCTAGCCGCAATCTTCATGGTGGATAATGAGTGCTCTTCTTACAGTTTATCTGCATCTTCTTCTCAAACAACACCAACTCTTTTTACTCTTTTTGGCAACCTTGGAACTGCAAATTTATTGGCCTGAATTATCCAGACTGTAGTGTTTTGTTTGTGTTCTTGTTGAGCTCTCAACACAAACCCCATCATCTCACTGATGAACCTCCAGCTCGTGGATCTGCTGCCTTTGATGATTGGGATGCAAATGATGCTTTGGTCAGGGCATGGCTTGTTAATAGTCTCTCTGATGAGTGCTTATCGGTTATTCGACATGATGAGACTGTTAAGGTTGCTTGGAATCATCTTGCTGCTCAGTATTCGAAAGACACTTAGACCTCGCGCATATACATGTTGTATGCTGATTTGTTTGCCCGCCCCACTTTGACTCGTGTTGCTGCTTGTTAGAAAAGCCCATTTAGTCTAGGCCCATTATGTATTTATTATTGTTTTTCTCTCCTCTTTAGTCACACATCATGTATAGGACCTTCCTTTCTCTTTCTCTCATCTATATATTTGTACTCATTCTTTGTATTTTCATACAATTGAACATATATACAAGGTTGGCTTTCTCCTTTTCTACATGGTATCAGAGTCACCGATTCTCCTTGAGCGGCTTCCCCCTTCTTAAACCGCACAACCCGCGTGGTCTTCTACCCTGCCTGCGGCCTGCTGCGGCCTGCTGCGGCCTGTTCTTCTGTCCGCTGCCCGCTCGGTCTCCTGCGGCCTGCCTCCCTGTCCGCTCCGATCCTCTTCTTCCGCTTCCTATTCTTCTCTGTGGTTCCACAGATCCCCTCAGGCATCTTATAGCCTTCCCCCCTCTCTCTCTCGTCGGGTCCACCTCTCCATATTTCTCCTCCAGACCGCTCTCTCTCTCTCTCGCGGCCTGTTCCAACGCACTGCGGCCTGTTTCTCTCACGGTCTGTTCCAGCCCGCTGCGGCCTGCGTCTCTCGCGGCCTGTTTCTTCTCGTTGCAGCCTGCTTCTCTCGCGGCCTGCACCAGTTCGTTGCGGCCTGCCTCTCTCGCGGCCTGCTCCAGCTCGTTGCGGCCTGCTTCTCTCGTGGCCTGCTCCAGCTCGCTGCGGCCTGCTTCTTTCGCGGCTTGATCCAGCTCGCTGTGGCCTGCCTCTCCTGCGGCCTGCTCCAACTCGTTGCGGTTTGTTCCTGGTTGCTGCGCTCTGTTCTCTCTTTCCGCTTGAGTCTTCTCAACTCGCGGTCCCTTCTCTCTGCTCGCTGCTGGCCTCCTGTTTCTCTGACCGCTGCTGTGCTCAGCCAGACCGTGCGGACAGTTGCCTTCCCGCATTTAGGCCGCGGTCCTCTCCTCTTTCCTATCCGCGCAGCTTGTCTCTGTCCGCTGCGGCCTTCTCTCTCCCGGCCTCCTCCTGCAGCTGGTGTCTTCCCATCGTGACTGAGCGGTCTCAGCTCTAGTCGCGCGGTCTCCTTTGTTGATCGGTCAGTTCTCCTAGTCGCTTCTCTTCTTCATGGCCTCTTTTGCTGATTCTGTCGGCACGGCGGTTCCTCCTGCTGACCGCCCGGCTCTCTCCCGGAAGTGCGAGATGAGCTCCGTATTACTACAATCTCTCTGACCGACAAGAAGAATTTTGTGGAATGAGCGCACTTTGTTCGCCGTGTCCTGCAGTCCAAGGGGTTTCTTCATCACTTGACCCAGGACGTTATTGATACTCCTACTGATGATTGGTTACGCAATGATGGTCGGGCGCAGACATGGATCATTAATTCTCTTGATGGCGAGTCTTATCGCTTGGCCATGTACCATGAGACGGCCAAGGGCATGTGGGACGAGCTCCATATCCTTTACTCTGGCAAGGATAGTCTCCACCATTTGTATGACATTATCACTGCGCTTCAGGCCCTTGATAGCGGTGGCGCGACCGATCTGACCTCCTTCGTTGCTCAGGCTCGGTCTCTGGTCGAGGCTTGGATACAACATCAGCCTCCTACTCTGGATCTTGCTGTCCAACGTGCCCAAAAGGAAGCTGTGGCTATAGCCATGATGATGGCTCGGGCACCGCATCATCTTCACAGTGTACGGGCTCACATCCTCTCCTCTACTGTTACTCCGTCTTTCCCCGATGTGTGCTCGATGTTTATCAAAGTCTCCCCGCCTCCGGATGTGCCCGGGCCTCCTTCTCCGGCCCTTGTTCAACAGGCCCCTGCTACTTTATTGCCTCTTCCATCGTCCGCTTGTGGAGGCCGCTCTGATTCTCGGGGACGTGGTCGGGGTGGACGGCCTCGGCCTAATTGCTCGTTCTGCGGCAAAGACGGGCATCTTGAAGCTATGTGTTATCGCAAACATGGTCGCCCTCCTCGTCCGCAGGCCTCTGTTGCTGCCACTGACCCCCCTCCCACTCGTACTGACCTCGACGAGATTCGTCTTCAGCTTCAGCATCTTCATGGACTGCTTAACCGCCCGCCTGCCTCGGTTGCCTCCACTGCCTCCATCTCCAATGAAGGTATCGCATGCCTCTCCTCTGGCCCGCGATGGATCCTCAATTCTGGTGTCACTCATCACATCACCTCTGTTCGGCTGCCTCAGTACTTGTCTTCACCTCACCCGAAGTACATTGTTGTGGCCAATGGGGCATCTGTCCCTGTCTCTGGATGTGCTGATATTTCTCTCACCTCTTCTCTCCTCCGCTCGGCTCTTCACGTTCCGGGCTCTTCTTTCAACTTACTTTCTGTTGGTCGTCTTACTACTGATTCTAATTGTTCTGTAACCTTTACTTCCTCTTCTTTTCTGATACAGGATCTGCAGACGCGGACTATCATTGGTAGGGGGCGGCTGCAGAACGGGCTATACCTTCTTGATGACTCTCCTACTCTCCTTGCCTCTCTCTCCTCTTCGGATTGGCATCGACGTCTTGGTCATGCTCCTCTTCCAGTCCTCCAGAAGGTTCTCCCGGATGTATCTCTTCCTGCATTTCAGTGTGAAACATGTATTTTTGGCAAACGGTCACGTTCATCTTTTCCTTCCCATTGTACTCGTAGTTCCGCTCCTTTTGTTTTGGTACACTCCGATATATGGGGTCCGTACAAAATTACTAGTATTTCTGGCTACCGGTACTTTCTTACTTTTATTGATGATTACTCTCGCATGACGTGGTTGTATCTATTACGCGATCGTTCTGAGCTTCCCCGCGTCTTCCGGGCCTTCATTCTTGAGACTCGCACTCAATTCTCTGCGCCCATTCGTACTATTCGTACTGACAATGCGCGTGAGTACACTAGTCATGACTTCGCGACCCTCTGCTCTGAGTTCCGCATTCTTCACCAAACCTCGTGCGCGTATACTGCACAACAGAATGGTGTCGCCGAGCGTAAGAATCGTCACCTTCTTGATGTAGCTCGCTCTCTTATGCTTCAAATGCAGGTTCCCAAACCGTACTGGAACTTCGCGCTCTCCACGGCCTGTTTTCTTATCAACTGTCTACCATCTTCCATCCTCAAGTATGCTACTCCTTTCGGCCTCCTCTTTCCCTCCACTCCGCCTTTTCCTGTTACTCCCCGGATTTTTGGGTGTACTTGCAACGTTCACCAACTTGGTCCCTCTACAGACAAGTTGGATCCCCGTGCAGCCAAACATATCTTTGTCGGCTACTCGCGCACTCAAAAGGGTTATGTGTGTTATTCGCCTACTACCCGCAATGGTGACTGTCTCTGCGGATGTCACTTTCCGCGAAGATCTTCCCTTCTTTTTTGCTCTGGATATCGCTCCTGGTCCAGAACCCGTCGTTCGTCCTATCATCCCTGCTACCCGTTCCTCATCATCTCCTCCTCCTGCATTGCCTCCGGTCCGTCCACCTCCACCTGTTATCCGGGTCTATTCTCGTTGCTCTCCTCATCTCGTTGCCCCCCTGCAGTCGGCTTCGACCTCTGCTGCTCCGCTACCTGCTGCTCCGGCTCCCGCATCCACCGCTCATTCGATGGCAAATTATGTCTCTCTCCATCGCCTTTCACCACCACTTCTTCAGTTTGTCACTTCTTTATCCTCTGTTTCTGTCTCTAACTCTATGCAGGAGGCGCTTCAACATCCAGGCTGGCGGGCTACCATGGACGAGGAAATGACGGCTCTTTGGGCCAACCAGACCTGGGTACTTGTCCCTTTACCTCCCGGTCAGCACCCTGTTGGGTGTAAATGGGTTTTCGTCATCAAACATGCTCCGGATGGCACTATTGCCCGACTGAAGGCCCAACTTGTGGCCCGTGGCATCACTCAGCAGGAGGGCCTTGCTTATGAGGAAACCTTCTCTCCGGTGGCTAAGTTCAACACCGTCCGGGTTCTTCTTTCCGTGGCTGTGCACCGCTACTGGCCCCTTCATCAGCTCGATATCAAGAATGCCTTTTTGAATGGAGATCTTCAGGAAACCGTCTACATGTGCCAACCGCCCGGGTTTGAGACTACGGGGGAGTCTCGTATGTGTCTTCTCAAGAAATCCATCTATGGTCTCAAACAGTCCCCTCGGGCGTGGTTTGACAAGTTCAGCAAGGTGGTTCGGAACATGGGTTTCGCTCGGAGCTCTGCAAACTTCTCCCTATTCACCCGACACCAGGCCACTGGTACAGTCCTTCTGCTGGTTTATGTTGATGACATCCTACTTAATGGGGATGACTCAAAGGAGATTCTAGAGATCAAAAAGAATCTGATCACCGTCTTTCAGACCAAAGACCTGGGGCATCAGTGCTACTTTCTCGGTCTTGAGATCGCACGACGGTCAGACGGGCTTGTCCTCTCCCAACGGAAGTACTGTCTCGATCTTCTCAAAGACGGTGGCTAGTCTGGTTGCAAGCTAGCTAGTACTCCGATGGAGGCAAATCACAAACTATGTGCTCATGCCTCTGATGATGATTTGCTTCTTCAGAACCCGGAATACTATCGACGTCTTGTGGGAAAGTTGATCTATCTAACGTTCGCAAGGCCTGATATATCGTTTGCAGTTGGGGTTGTCAGTCGGTTCATGCATGCCCCCCGGGTTTCTCATCTCCAGGCGGTTGAACGGATTCTTCGATACCTTAAGGCAGCTCCGGGTCAAGGGCTTGTTTACAAAACCTCCGACTCGGCTTCCGCATTGGTCGCTTATTCTGATGCCGATTATGTCAGTTCCCTGGACGATCGGAGGTCAACAAGTGGGTTTTGTACTTATTTTGGTGGTCATCTCATTACATGGAAAAGTAAGAAACAAGCCGTGGTCGCTCGTTCCTCCAGGGAAGCCGAATACCGATCGATGGCATCGATTGTCTCAGAACTCACATGGCTTGAAAGTCTACTTACAGACCTGGAGAGTAAAACTACCTTCATCTGTTGTTCTATTCTGTGATAGTCAAGCCGCCATACACATAGCAAAGAATCCGGTGTTTCACGAGCGCACAAAACATATCGAGGTCGACTGTCACTTTATTTGAGAGAAAGTTCAATTGAAGAAACTTGAATTAAAGCATGTTCCGGGCACTGATCAAGTTGCTGACATTTTCACAAAGGCTTTATCAAATACCTTGTTTTACCAGTGTTTGTCCAAGCTGGGTGCATATGACCTATACGCTCCAGCTTGCGTGGGAGTGTTAGAAAAGCCATTTAGTCTAGGCCCATTATGTATTTATTATTGTTTTTCTCTCTGCTCTTTAGTCCCACATCATGTATAGGACCTTCCTCTCTCTTTCTCTCATCTATATATTTGTACTCATTCTTTGTATTTTATACAAGTGAACATATATACAAGGTTAGTTTTCTCCTTTTCTACACTGCTTATCAGAAAGTGCAAGCTCTTGGTGCTGAAATTCTACAACATCGTTCATTTACTGCTGATCTAGCGGAGCAGCACAAACACTTCCAGGAACTTCTGGTTGTTTGTTATCTTTTTCTCCTTCCAAAGTCTCATGTCATGATACGACAACAGCTTCTTGACAAAGTTGATTCACCCACTCTTGATACCACTGCTGCCCGTATTGCAGTTGTTACCACTCTTCTTCAACGACCTCTGTTTGCCTCCCCACCCCATCCTGATACTTTTGCTCATCAAGTTCGCTCTGATAATTCTAGTGGCCGTGGAGGTCATACTAGTGGGCAGGGTGGGACTCGTCATGTCTGTTCTCATTATAGCAAGACAGGTCATCTTGTTGATCATTGCTGGACTAAGTATCCTCATCTTCGCCCATCTGCGGGCGAAAACACAAAGAAGTCCACGTCTCCTGCCTCCACCTCTTCTACAAGTATTAATGTTGTCACTCAGGGTAAGTGGCTGATTGATTTTGCCGCCACTAATCACATGACCGGTGATTCTGGTTTGTTCTCTTGCTTGAACAAGCATAACCGGTCTCCTCCAATTTTTACTGCGGATGGTAATCCGTATCCTGTATGCGGGACCGGTACAGTCTGTGCCACTCTGACTTTGCGGCTTGAAGTCACACTTTCTGTCTTGTCTTTTCTATACAATTTACTCTCTGTTTCTGCTCTTTGTAAACAGTTGAACTGCATGGTTACCTTACTTCTACTACTTGTTTTTTTCAGGATTCACACTACAAGGAGAAGATTGCTACTGGGACTGAAAGCAATAGGCTTTTCTTCCTCGACAATGTCACTGCTTTCTCCGCTTCTCTTGTACTGTGGCATTTTTGCTTTGGTTACCCTCCTCCTCGTCTCATCTACCAACTCCTACCAGATTTACCCAGGGAGGACTCCTCCTTCAACTGTGAGACCTGCCAACTTGGCAAGAATCATCGTTCTTCCTTTCCAACAAGACAAGGACGTAGCTCGTCTCGTCCATTTGAACTTGGTCATTTAGATGTTTGGGTTCATCCCCCTGTTAGGACTGTTGGTAGAGGAAGTTTATATTTTGTTACGTTTATTGATGATTTCTCTCGCTGTATTTGGTTGTATCTTTTAAGAGAGCGTTCTGAACTTTATTTTGTGTTCACGACATTTTATAATGCGATACAAACTCAGTTTGATGTTTCTCTTAGTCAACAATTTTTTGATTTTTACATGCATTGGGGAATAGTTCATGAAACTAGTTGTCTCTACACGTCTCAGCAAAATGGGGTTATTGAGCGTAAAAATAGACATCTGCTAGATGTTCCTCGCACTCTTCTCACACAGATGAATGTTCCTCGCTCGTATTGAGGACGTGTTGTGCTTCATTCTTGCTATCTCATCAACTGTATTCCTTCCTCGGTTCATCAATGCCACACCCCATTCTTCATTTTACATCCATCCGCTCAACCTTTTTCTTTACCTCTCTGTGTTTTTGGCTGCACAGCGTTTGTGCATTCTCCGTCTCCTGGTCGTGACAAGCTTTCACCTCGCTCAGTAAAGTGCGTCTTTCTGGGCTATTGTACGACCCAAAAGGGGTATCGGTGCTTTGATCTCCTGCTAAGGAAACAGTTTGTTTCTGCTGATGTTACATTTTTCGAAGATATGTCTTACTTTTCTCGAGCTTCTACTCTCTCCTCGTCTAACTCTTCACTGTTTCTTCTTATTATTTCCACACCTACATCTGCGTTTGTTCCACCTTCTATGCCATTATCTTCTCCTCTCATACTAGTTCCTTTGTATTCGTCTCTATCTTTTGATTCTCCCTTGTCTTTGGAGTCGTTGTTGACAGTTCCCGGACCAGTAATCTCTCCAACGGATAGATCTACTACAGAAGACATGTCAGAACTTGACCTTCCTATTGCTCTGCGAAAGGGGGTTCAAACGTGCACTAAATATTTCATTCATGATGTGGTCTTTTATGCTCGTCTATCCCCAACTGGAAGGAGATTTGCTCTTGCAGTCTCGGCAAATGCTGTCCTGGTTAACTATCAGGAGACTCTTACTATTCCGCATTGGAAAGCGGCAATAGATGAAGAAATGAAAACCTTAACCGAAAGGGGTACTTGAACTCTTGTCCCTACTCCTCTAGGCATAGATGTGGTTTGTTGCAGGTGGATTTTTGTCATCAAATTTCATTCGAATGGCACTATTAACCGCTATAAGGCTCGGCTTATTGTCAAAGACTTTACTGAAAAATATGGTGTGGACTTTTTCGATACATTCTCCCCAGTTGCTCGTATCAGCACTATCCGTGTTCTTTTCTCTATTGTTGTTAATAGGGGTTGGGATATGTGTCAGTTAGATGTGAAAAATGTCTTCATGTATGGTGATCTACAAGAAGTGGTTTACATGGAGCAACCTCCTCAGTATGTTACTCAGGGAGAGTCTCGGGTATGCAAGTTGTGAAAGACAATTTATGCTCTAAAGCAAATCCCCCGGGCCTGATTCGAGAAGTTCAGCAAAGTTGTCTCTCTTATTGGCTTCACTAGCAGTTCTGTTGATCATTCTTTTTTTTGCTCCCAAGACTATTAAGGGGTTTGTGATTTTTTATTTCTATGTGGATGATATTCTCCTTACCGGTGATCAAAAAAGGGGACTTAATCTAGCAAAGAAGCATCTTCGGCAGCATTTTGTTGCAAAGGATATGAGCTCTCCTAAGTACTTCTCGGGAATAGAAATCTTGCGGAAACACAACTCTGTGGTTCTCTCACAACGGAAGTAAGCGTTAGATCTTTTGAAAGAAACTGGTCTTCTTGTGGCAAAATCTGTTCGTTGTCCTATGGTCGTTGGTGATGACAAAAGTTGGACGGAAGATTCACCTCTTCTTTCTGATAAACTATGTACAACCGACTTGTAGGCAAACTCATCTATCTGACTGTTAGCAGACCTGATATTTGTCATTCAGTAGGGAAGGTTAGTCAGTTTATTCAAGCTCCCAGAGAGTGTCATCTTTATTCCGCGTTGAAAATTTTGGAGTATATAAAAAGATCTCCAGGTAAGAAGTTATTGTTTCGAAAACATAACCATCTGAAGGTTGAAGCATATTCTGATGCTAGTTATGCAGACAATAAAGAAGATAGAAAGTCCACCTCTGGTTTTTGCACCTTTGTGGGAAGGAATCTTGTCAGCTGGAAGAGCAAGAAATAGTATGTTGTGTCATGATCAAGTGCTGAAGCTGCGTACCAGAGCATGACATCAACCGCTTGCGAGTTGAAATGGTTGCGTGCCCTTATGGTTGACTTGGGAGAAAATATATGATCATTTTTACCTATGTTTTGTGACAACCAAACTGCTATACATATATCAAAAAATCCAATTTTTCATGAAAGGACAAAGTACATTGAAGTTGACTATCACTTCGTCAGAGAAAAAATTTTGAAGAATCAAATCTGTACTACATTCATTAATTCTGAAAATGAGCTTGCAGACGTCTTTACCAAACCAGTGTTCGCTTCTCTTTCAGATTTCTATGACAAGCTGGGCATGGTTGACAAATATGCTCCAGCTTGGGGGGGTGTTAGACTTTATGGAGCCTTGGCGGACTGGCAGTTTGGACGGGCGGTCTGGCAGTTAGGCGGTCTGCCGGTTTGGTCCTGGCGGACTGGAGGATTCACGGTCTGTCGCTTTAGTCCAGGCGGTTTGGAGGTTTGGCGGACTGACAGCTTAGTACAAGCAGAGTAGCGGGTTAGCCTTGGCGGATTGGTTCTCGCTGTGTTGCGAACTGTCTCTGACGGTCTGATCAGGAGACCAGCAAGCTGTGTTGCGGTCTGGCTCTTATCTCGCTATAGCGGTCTTGACGAACAGACTTGAAGTCGCGGAGGACAGAGGCACAACTGAAGCTGCGGTCTGGAGAGTCGTTGAAGCTGCGGAAACCAGTATGAAGCGGATTGTTGTTCACATTTAGTGGCAGCGGACTGCTGGTGGAGTCTGGCGGATACCAGTCTGGAGCGGACAGTGCTTAACCGCTTAGTTGTTGCGGTCTAAATCTTGTAACCGCACAGTCCGCGTGTTGTATTTTAGTCTCACATCGGTTGTTGTATTTTTTTCCTTCATTTTTTCTCCCTATAAATAGGAGGTCATACTCTTGTAAATTAACTTTTTGGTGGAATGAAAAACTTGTTATTTAGATTTTCTCACAATACCTGTTGGGAGACAAGTAAATAAGAAGTATGTGGAGCTCCAAGTGAATCCAAAAGCGTGAAGGACTTTACAAAACTTGTCAAAGCAATCTCGAGGGACCTACTTGAAATCATATAAAGATTCCTTGAGACCGCTAGCAAAACACTCCCTCGTGGTTTCATAATCAGGAAGTTATTGCAAATAGACAAACTCCACTAAATCGTCATTAAGGAATGCATATTTGATATCAAGTTGATGCAACTGCAAATGGTAATGGATGACCAAGGAGATCGATACTCGTACTGTATTCAATTTAGCGACTAAGAGAACGTCTATTAATAATCGAGCTCATATTGTTGAGTGTAACCGTGATCCACAAGATTGGCTTTGAGACGCTCAACCATCCTATTAGGACAGTGCTTAACAATGAAGACTCGTTTACATCCCATATAGGATTGGCCAGGAGAAAGGGAAATACGATCACACGTCTAACAAGCCCAAAGGGCAGTCATTTCATCGTCCATTGCGGACCACCACCCCGGATGCTGGAGAGCCTCCTGCACAAAAGAGGGGGTGGGAATAGAAGACAAGGAGGCCGCAAACTTCTGAAGTTCTAGAGATATATGGTGAAAGGAAACATAATGAGAGAGAATGAGTTATTGAGGGGAGTACATACTTAGTAGGAGTCGCAGTTGGATCAACTAGTCGGAGGAGTCAACAATCCCATAGAGGATGAGCGAGGGCGGTGAGTGTACACATGTAAAGGAGATATCAGTAGCATGTGTGGTAGTGAGAAATTGATTGGGACCTTAGGACGCTGATAGTAGGTGGAAAATTAATAGAAGGAATGAAGTGTAGAAGGATTTGTTGGGTTTCTCTATAAGGATGGCACAACGCTTGTGCACGCAGCGGAAAAGAAAAACATCAAGAAAAACCCAAAGAGATGTGGATCGGGTCATGAACGTTGAATCAAGAAGTTAGCAAAACTAGGCAAAAATTACCTCGGTGGCGTTGAGTCACAACTCAACGGAGATGCTCCAAACTTTGTCTTCTTGCTGGTGGCGAGTTCTACGTGAAATAATATCCACGTTTCTGCAGAAGTCCACACGAGCGGGAGAACACCGGGCTTTCCGTCACACGGAAAATCGGGAAGGATGAAAGGACCGCACCTTGCTTTCCACGGACTGCTAGGTCCGCGCCAGAAAAGCAACACCAGCGACAATCGCCGGAAATGAAGAGGTCGACGGAGCGAACAAGGCGGCGGCGGAACCCTTCCGTCGGCGCCGGGATTCGGGATCGGCGAACGGAAAGGCGGAACGGCTTCCGTCGTTTTCAATTCGATCGGCTGTCAAAAGCATATATTACCCGAAAACCCTAAGTGTCCCTTTTATACCGAAGGCATAAAAGACTTAGGAAAATCGCTATCCGCAGACCACCCAGAAATAGGGTTCAGATTCGGCGAGTATCAATCGGCGAGAGTCGGTCAGAATCGGCGAGAATTGATCAGCGAGTATCACCATGGATCGGCGAGAATCAGAGTACAATACTCGACGATTCTCGCCGATCGTCGAGCCTCACTTGATGATACACGTCGAATCTCGTCGACCGTCGAGCCGCGGTCGACGATACTTGTCGAACTCGTCGATCGTCGAGAATCAGCATATTGATTCTCGACGATTCTCGTCGATCGGTGAGAATCAAAGAGAGACGATTCTCGCCGATCGGCGGGAATCAGAAAGACGATTCTCGACGAATGTTATCGACCCTCGGACGACAATCCTTACCAGCCCTCCAAGGCAACATTTGCCCAACCCGATGATTTTTTAAGGCAACACTTTGCCCACAACCCCATTCAGGTCGGTGATTGGCAACCTTTACCAATACAGTCAATCATCCAACTTCTCTACATCTCTTATGTGCGACCCTGCAGGCCCATATCGCGTTGGCAGTGAGATTACATGTTTGATCACTTCCAGATCACAATGGTAACTCCAACAGACTCTCACTTGATCTCGAAAGTATCAAAGCAAAAACCTCACAAACAATGAGCGGCATCTAGCAATGCATCATTGCTCCCCAAGCAATAAGAGTTTATAACTCATAAACCTTTATGACCAATGTATCAGCGTTGTCTTTGTCCCTTTGTCCCTTACATCCGGAAAGAACTAGAGGCATGGACCGTGTCACCCTCGTAATAGCTCAATCCAAGTTTCTTGATCCAGGACGGACTTCCAGAGAATGGTGAGTCCAATATCACATATTGACTCAACCAAGCATGGCCATGCATTTCTCAGTCCAGTTCCATCAAGGGGCCCATGGATGCAACTCCTGTCATACAGGAGGAAAAATCTCATATCTGCTCACACACAAACACTCAAATGATTCGTAACATGCCCAACAACCACCCTTATCATCAACCTTTCTCAAGGAAGACTTTAGATTGCATCAAAGCACGCTCTTCATCACTTGATGAATGTTGTGACTTCAGGTCAAAGGACGGACTTCACCATTGTCAATTGAGATCTACTCGTGACACGATTGGATGACAATCCACAAAGTAGTCTCAGGTTGGGTCTGTCCAGTACAACTTGTTCACTAACAAGTACCCACGTGATGACTTGATATCACAATATCATGACCTGTGAGAACCGGTCATCAGTCAACGCACGTGCTAGTCTTCATGTACCATCATCACCCTTACCTTCTATGATGATACTCGACCAGGGACCTTTAAGAATGAAGCTTCAAATAAATCATGGGCTCTCACATTCAAGTCACGTACTTGATGTCCCATGAAAGCGAACATTCTAAGGGTATCTATTATGTTAACATTTAACTATCATATAGAAAAAGACATAATAAAAGAACTTGCCATTAATTGTAAAAGGAAAAACCAGGTACACAGTTCATCATATGAACAAACAGCCAACAAAATACATATTTACATGCAATCCACAAGATTCTCGCTAGAGTTGATCATTTAGGTATCGTATACCCATCGATCTAGTATGACCATCATGCTTTCTCTGCGCGAGAGGCTTTGTCAGCGGATCCGCAATATTTTCCTCAGTCGGCACTCTGCAAATGTTTACATCTCCTCGTTCGACAATCTCACGAATAAGATGAAACCGCCGAAGTATGTGCTTGGAGCGCTGATGAGATCTAGGTTCCTTAGATTGTGCAATTGCATCATTGTTATCACAGTAGAGAACTACGAGACCAACAATGCTAGGAACTACATCAAGCTCGCCGATGAATTTCCTAATCCATACAGCCTCCTTCGTCGCATTAGCTGCTGCGATATACTCGGCCTCTGTTATAGAATCAGCAACTATCTCTTGCTTGGAACTCTTCCAGCTCACAGCTCCTCCATTCAGGCAAAACACAAAACCTGACTGAGACTTGGAGTCGTCTCTATCAGTTTGGAAGCTAGCATCTGTGTAACCACTTACAACGAGCTCTTCCTCTCCACCATACACCAAGAACACATCCTTAGTCCTTCTCAAGTACTTCAGGATATTCTTGACTGCAATCCAGTGACACTCACCGGGGTCTGACTGATACCTGCTAGTCATGCTCAAAGCAAAGGAGACATCGGGCCGAGTACATAACATCGCGTACATGATTGATCCAATTGCCGAAGCATATGGAATCAACTTCATGCGGTCCTTATCTTCACAAGATTTTGGACACTGGTCCTTAGAGAGATTCACACCATGAGACATGGGCAAAAATCCTTTCTTGGACTCAAGCATGTTGAACCGCTTCAACACATTTTCGATGTACGTACTCTGGGTCAAACCCAGCAACTTCTTCGATCTATCTCTATAGATCTTAATACCGAGTATATAAGTCGCTTCACCCAAATCCTTCATTGAAAAGCAGTTCCCTAGGTTGTTCTTAACAACTTTCAGGGTAGGAATGTCATTCTCAATCAACAGTATGTCATCTACATATAATATCAGGAAGACAACAATGCTCCCACTGATTCGCTTGTAAACACAATGCTCATCTTCATTCTTGATGAAACCAAACTCTTTGATTTTCTCATCAAAACGAAGATTCCAACTTCGAGAGGCCTGTTTCAGTCCATAAATGGACTTATTCAGCTTGCATATTTTAGTGGCTTCATCTGGGGATACAAAACCCTCGGGTTGTGTCATATACACTTCCTCAAGGAGGTTTCCATTAAGGAAAGTCATTTTGACATCCATCTGCCAGATCTCGTAGTCATAATACGCAGCAATAGCAAGCAATATCCTAATGGACTTCACCATAGCAACAGGGGAAAAGGTCTCATCATAGTCAATACCATGAATTTGCTTGAAACCCTTAGCCACCAGTCGCCCTTTGAATGTCTGTACATTCCCATCCATGTCGGTCTTCTTCTTGAAGACCCACTTGCACACTATGGGTCGTACCCCTTCAGGTGGTTCCACCAAGTTCCAAACTTGGTTTGCATACATGGAGTTCATTTCGGATTTCATAGCCTCAAGCCATTTGTCGGAGTCTGGTCCATTCATAGCCTCTTGGTAGGTTGCTGGTTCATCATCATGATCCATAAGCAACACATTACCTATTTGAGACACGAGAAATCCATATCTCTCAGGCTCAAACCTCGGTCTACCAGATCTACGTAGGACTTGTGTTCCTTGAGCAGGTTGTCTAGCTACAACATCTTGTAGTCCTGTCTCAGAATCCAATTCTGGTTCATTCACTACATGTGGTTCTTGAACTTCTTCAAGCTCTACCTTTTCAGTCTTTCTTGATAAGAACTCTTTCTCCAAGAAGACACCAGTCCTTGCGACAAACACTTTGCCCTCAGACGGTAGGTAAAAGTAATACCCTTTTGTTTCCTTAGGATATCCCACCAGATAACATTTATCCGATTTGGGTTCCAGCTTGTCAGGCATTTGACGTCTCACGTATGCCTCACAGCCCCAAATTTTAATGAACGACATACTAGGACGCTTCCCAGTCCATATCTCATATGGTGTCTTCAGAACCGTTTTCGTTGGAGCGCGATTCAATGTCATTGCAGCAGTCTCTAAAGCAAAACCCCAAAAGGAAACAGGCAAGTCTGCATGACTCATCATCGAACGTACCATGTCTAACAGAGTACGATTTCTCCTCTCAGACACACCATTATGTTGTGGTGTTCTAGGTGTAGTGAGCTGTGATACAATACCACACTCTTTCAGATGATCACGGAACTCATGACTCAGGTATTCGCCACCTCGATCAGATCGGAGTGCTTTAACCCTTTTACCCAACTGGTTTTCTACTTCATTCTTGAACTCTTTGAACTTTTCAAAGGTCTCGGATTTGCACTTCATAAGATACACATATCCGTATCTACTGAAATCATCAGTAAATGTAACAAAGTAGAAATACCCACCTCTAGCCATGGAACTCATGGGTCCGCATACATCACTATGTACAACACCCAAGAGATCCTCAGCCCTCTCAGTATAACCAGTGAAAGGAGCTTTAGTCATCTTGCCTAACAAACAAGATTCGCATCGCTCAAATGATTCATAATCAAATGAGTCCAAGAGTCCATCTCTATGGAGCTTGGATATGCGCTTCTCGTTGATATGGCCCAAACGACAATGCCAGAGAAAAATAGGGTTCGAGTCATTTGTTCTTAGTCTTTTATTATTTTCTACATTACAGATCAGATGGTCCAAGTTCAAAACATAAATACCATTAAACAATTGGGCTACAGCATAACAAACATCATTCTTAAATATAGAACAACAATTGTTCTTAATTATAAAAGAAAATCCAATCATGTCCAAACATGAAATAGATATAATGTTTCTAGTTATGGCCGGAACAAAATAACAATTATCAAGTTCTATTACAAGCTCACTGGGCAAAGAAAGACGATAAACCCCTACGGCTACAGCAGCAACTCTTGCTCCATTGCCGACGCGGAGGTCCACCTCCTCTTTACTCAGCAATCTTCTCCTTCCCAGTTCCTGCACATTTGTACAAATGTGAGAATCACATCCGGTATCCAATACCCAAGATGACGGAGCAGAAAGGTTTATCTCTATAACGTAAACATTTGAAGCGGAAGTCATACCTCCCCTCAATTTCTGCAGACCCTCAATGTACGAAGGACAGTTCCTCCTCCAATGACCAGCCTTGCCACAGTGGTGGCATTTCCCTTCCTTCACCGTGCTTTTCTTTTTCATCAGTGCTGAAGACTTGGGCTCAAGGTATGACTTAGGTCCCACCTTCGTCTTCTTAGAGCCCTTGGCCTTGCCCTTGCCCTTATGCACCATCAGTATGGGGCTGGCAAGCTTGGCCTTCTTCATATTGATTTCGGCAGTTCTCAACATGCCTAGGAGTTCGGGCAGTGTCTTGTCTATTTCATTCATGTTGTAGTTCAAGACGAACTGCTCAAAACTGTCCGGCAATGATTGCAGGATCAGATCCGTGGCCAACTCTTGACCAAGAGGAAAACCCAGCCTTTCAAGGTTCTCTATATACCCAATCATCTTGAGTATGTGAGTCCCTACTGAGTCTCGAACTCCCATCTTGCACTGAAACAACGCTTTTGTGATGTCGAACCTCTCTTGACGAGCCTGCCCTTGAAACATTTTCTTGAGATGCTCGTCAATCTCCTTGCACCCCATGTTCTCATGTTGCTTCTGAAGCTCAGAGTTCATAGTGGCAAGCATAAGACATTCGACATCTAAAGCATCGTCAGTATACTTCTTATAAGTATCTTTCTCAGCACGGGAAGAGTTCCCGGTCGGCACCTCGGGGGCTTCTTCTTCCAAGACATAGAGCTTTCGCTCTTGCCTGAGAACAATTCTCAGGTTCCTATACCAGTCCATGTAATTTGTCCCACTGAGCTTATCCTTCTCAAGGATGGCTCTCAGAGACAACATGGAGTGTGAAACACTTGCCATGGAATTCTACAAGAATTTATGCAGAATAAAATCAGTACTAAAATTTCAAATACAATTTATTTTAATTTGGACTTCAATTAAAATACTCCCACTATTTTGTTCGAAATGATAGCCCTCACTAACAATTCGGAGAGTTCATGCGAGCTACTCTCTTAGTGGACAAGATCCGTATTTCACCAACACTATGAGTCCGCTTTGGCGTTCCTCTCACGATGCGGTTATTTAGGTAGGCAACGCTTGCCAATTGCATCCTCATGCAATTCTTGTATGGTTGGTGAATAACTCCTTATTCGCATCCATCATATGGTGCATGCCAACCTTATGCCTCTAGGCACTCAACCTTTGAGGTCACCTAGTTAAGTATGACCCGATGTCGACAGTGGGATATCACAATTATCCGCTCGCACCCTTACCAATATAGATTAATGCACCTTGCTTTGACAAGCCCACACTTAATCGATCGAGGCAGGAAGAGTGTCATCCATCGGAAGGCATCCGAACACTTAATATTTGATGAAGGGATTTTCAATTATAGGTTAACAATTAACCATGATCAACATTTGATCAATGTGCACATCCAAAGAAAAACAATTCTAAACCACATGCATCCCTTATGTGCACATCCTAACACCATCAACAATTGATAGAAGGAAGGGCTAAATCTGAACATCCGGAAACTTCCAAATCCTCAGATTTACATGCATTGGACAAAGGCAAAGACAACTCAACTTAAAGCAGTAGGCAAGCTCATCTCTCTTTGTTGGATTCAAAATCCAAAACAAAATCGAGGGATGGTTACTGCTAAGGAGATCACAATTTCTAACAATTAGAAATTCCACGCAATTCCAGAGGTTCTTGGCGGGGAACCAAGACTAAATCTAGACATTTAGAACACTTGTAAATCGTTAGGTTTACATGCACTGGAATAACAAACTTCCAATACTACGATCATGGCCGAAACCTCCCTCTGATACCACTGTTGGGTTTCTCTATAAGGATGGCACAACGCTTGTGCACGCAGCGGAAAAGAAAAACATCAAGAAAAACCCAAAGAGATGTGGATCGGGCCATGAACGTTGAATCAAGAAGTTAGCAAAACTAGGCAAAAATTACCTCGGTGGCGTTGAGTCACAACTCAACGGAGATGCTCCAAACTTTGTCTTCTTGCTAGTGGCGAGTTCTACGTGAAATAATATCCACGTTTCTGCAGAAGTCCACACGAGCGGGAGAACACCGGGCTTTCCGTCACACGGAAAATCAGAAAGGATGAAATGACAGCACCTTGCTTTCCACGGACTGCTAGGTCCGCGCCAGAAAAGCAACACCAGCGACGATCGCCGGAAATGAAGAGGTCGACGGAGCGAACACGGCGGCGGCGGAACCCTTCCGTCGGCGGCGGGATTCGGGATCGGCGAACGGAAAGGCGGAACGGCTTCCGTCGTTTTCAATTCGATCGGCTGTCAAAAGCATATATTACCTGAAAACCCTAAGTGTCCCTTTTATACCGAAGGCATAAAAGACTCAGGAAAATCGCTATCCGCAGACCACCCAGAAATAGGGTTCAGATTCGGCGAGTATCAATCGGCGAGAGTCGGTCAGAATCGGCGAGAATCGATCAGCGAGTATCACCATGGATCGGCGAGAATCAGAGTACAATACTCGACGATTCTCGTCGATCGTCGAGCCTCACTTGATGATACACGTCGAATCTCGTCGACCGTCGAGCCGCGGTCGACGATACTTGTCGAACTCGTCGATCGTCGAGAATCAGCATATTGATTCTCGACGATTCTCGTCGATCGGCGAGAATCAAAGAGAGACGATTCTCGCCGATCGGCGGGAATCAGAAAGACGATTCTCGACGAATGTTATCGACCCTCGGACGACAATCCTTACCAGCCCTCCAAGGCAACATTTGCCCAACCCGATGATTCTTTAAGGCAACACTTTGCTCACAACCCCATTCAGGTCGGTGATTGGCAACCTTTACCAACACAGTCAATCATCCAACTTCTCCACATCTCTTATGTGCGACCCTGCAGGCCCATATCGCGTTGGCAGTGAGATTACATGTTTGATCACTTCCAGATCACAATGGTAACTCCAACAGGATTGACCTCGAGAAATGTGACATCAGCAGATGTTATAATTTTTCAATCAATGGGAGAATAATACACATCCCTTCTGTGTGTGATAGTACCTAACAAAAATATATTTAGTAACATGTGGGGTCAGCTTGTCCACAGGAGAGCCAAAATGATGGACTAAGTAGACACCCAAAAACATGAGTCAGAGGAAAGAGGGATGGCGATGGAAACAGAATGGAGAAAGGAGTCACAAACTTCATGATGGTTGAAGGCATGTGATTAATTAAATAACACACACTGGTCATAGAGAAGTGTCAATAGATCTTGGGAATCTGCATTTGAAACATAAGGGAGTGGACAACCTCTATATTTGGTGAATAATACCCAATGTATTGAATGCTTCCTAGAATTTGTGACTAATACATTCGCGAGCATTATTCGTCTAAAGTATTTTAATGGAACTCAAGAATTGAGTAGGAGTCTCAGCGGTGAATGAGCGAATGACACATAATAATTCAGAGCGAACACACAATAAATACACCTATGTCATGAGAATGATCCTCCATAAAAGTAAGAACAGAACGATATCCATATAAACTAGCGGTTTTATAAGAATACAAAATGTCTGAATGATTTAAATAAAATGGAGCAGAGCTCCTAATACAATGAGGAGAGAAGGTAGAACGATAAAATTTTTCGTAGATATAAGGTTCACAAGTTCAGAAAAAATAAAATTAGGAAGCGGCTTCCGCAGTATAGAAACGGGAGCATGACCCAGACGTCGGTGCTAATCAAATGAACTAACAGAGGATAGAGCCAAGTGTGGATGTCCAGAATGTAAAGCTCATTAGAGACCCATCATCTACCAATGATAATCCACGTCTGTCGATCCCGCATCATAAAGAGGAAAAAGTGACGACTGACTAGGCAATCATGATCATGAGTAAGTCGACTAACATAGATAAGATTAAATTGTAAATAAGGACCATGAAGTACAAAACCTAAAGAAATAAATGGAGTGAGGAACATCTCCATATCCGCAAACCGGGGTGGTATCTCCATTGGAAATATTGATATATTTAGAACTAGCAATGTTCGTGTGCAGGAAAAACTTTTGCGTAGTAATGTGATCAGCAGCCCCAGAGTCCATTATACAGGAGGAGCTATGGGGAAAACATGATATATCTTCATTGGAGCGTAAAACTCTTGATCCTTTGAGTTGGAGAATTAGACTAGGAGTACGAACACTACCCTTGAGCTAGGGAGAGGCGACGGATCGATAAATACAAATAACCAGCTCCCGCGGGGTGTCAAAGTCAAAGCGGGACATGCTGGGAGCATCCACTGCTGGAGAGGTGTGGTGAGGGTGAGGTGAGTATTACGGGAAACCATGTTTTCTGTAACGGGTAGCTTCATATGTTTTCCCAGTCATAGTGAGTACACATGCGAGTGTTGTGTCCCTTAGAAAGATTTTGTCCATCACGCCCACCACCGTGAGGCCCATTGCAAACTCCATGGTTCCGCGAACGCCATGGTTCCTAGTAATTCAAGAGAGAGCTTCAGCAGAGCGTTAGAGCAGGGCAGGAGAGGGAGTCAGGGGACAATGGTACACGAATTCACCTTCAAAATCATGGAGCAAACATCTAATAGAGAGGGAATGGTGGTAAAGAATAAAATGTTGGCACGGGCACTATGTAAATGGGGTAGTATATGTGTCATCATCAACGTTACGCCAACAGCTTTCTTCTACACCCGTTGGGTTGAGAAATCCAAAATCAGAGGCTGGTGTTGAACCCAACCCTTGACGAGAGTCTTGTACAAAGCCACAAAAAATGTTAAGTTATTGAACGAACCTAGTTCAACTGTTTAGAGGTCCCTAAAGAGATTGAACAGATGTCGAAGGCCATCCTGCCCATAGTATAAAGACTTCAGTCCATCCCGCACGGCCTTTGCAGTCTCGTGGTGCATAGCTACGTGATAAGGTTCACCCGCCATGGAATTCAAAATCCAGGAATGAACTCTGCCATCATTCCATAGACATTGCACGGAAGGCACAATAGGCGGGTCGTGAGAGAACCTTCGTTTAGAGTATTCGGTGCATTGAGTGGACTCACTTAACCATTTTTTCTCGATGAGGGAGATAGTGGTAATTATGAGTTTGTCGCGGACATCATAGATAAGAGCCGGAGCGAGTAAGAACGAAATGGTGGACGAGACGGACACATCATTCTTCCTCATGTTATCAGTAAGAGCGAGTTATGGGTAAGCACAAGCCTCGAAGTCGATGAGCTCTGGAAGCAGGGAGTCAAGGAGCTGGTGACTACAAGTAGCACGAAACGCTCAAGCAACACGGGAGAGAGCTCAGGTCAATAGTTTGACGAGCTCGGGGCAGGAGTCCACGTGGTTTGGATTGGAGGAGGCGTCAAGCTCTATTGTGGAAGGGGGCATAAATTTATTGTTTGGAGGAGAGCAGGCGTCAGACGAGACCAGGAGCAAAAGAATCGACGAGTTCTGCGACAAGAGTAGGCGGCGAGCCATAAGGCAAGAGTAGGCGAGCCTTGCGTTGGATGAGTCGGTAGGTTTTGCAGCAAAGAGTCGGTAAACCCTGCAACAGGAGAAATAGTGGAGGGGCGTGGAGTTTTTGTTGATTTAGAAGAGGTTGAGTGTTAATTAAAGAGCTCCATGGGCTCATGCCAGAAATTCAACGTGGCGAGTAGATTTCACAGGAAACGAAACTAAGAGCTCAATTAGCGAGGGCAGGAGCTCAATCGTAGAGATTTTTACTTCAAAAATCTTGTGGCTCTGATACAATGTAGAAAAGCAAAATACAAAGCGCAATAATTTGATTACTTCACATTCAATACAAGATCATGTACACACACAGATATAGGTGAGAGGAGTGATACATTAATCTCCAAATCACGGCGTGGGATTAATTTATACAAGAGAGGGATCTCCTAATGGGCCAAATAAGTGGGTCTTTATATTAGGTTTTTACATACAAACTTCTTCTATAGTTTCCTTCGAATAAATGAAGCACATGAAGCACAAATGTGAATGAAACTCCAATGAGAACTTCCTTATTAATAGCATCCTTTTTCGGAATTATGGCATTTATGATGTTCTCTTTCAACTCTTCTTCCCAAGTTTCTATCCTTCTAGTATTTTTGTGCCTTGGTTTTAGTAACCTTAATTTCCTTTGAATAAATGAAGCACATGAAGCACATGAGGCACAAATGTGAATGAAACTCCAATGAGGACTTCCTTATTAATAGCTTCCTTTTTTGGAATTATGGCATCTATGATGTTCACTTTTAACTCTTCTTCCCAAGTTTTTATCCTTCTAGTATTTTTGTGCCTTGGTTTCAGTAACCTTAGTTTATTTCAACATAGAAATAAGCAATTTAACATTTAACTAGCGTGCCTTAATATCATAACATTTTCCCCTGATATCATTAGGCTTTTCCCCTAGTTGACATGCAAGTAAAAGTGCCTGTGAAATATTGAGTTTATATTAATTTTTTGGACTAGGTTTATTGTGAGAAATCATGAATTTATTGTTCCAACCATTTGTATTTCAATTTCTTTTTCAAATATACATTTTTAAAGACATAATAATGTTTGTGAATGTGTTTAATAACTCAAATTATAGAGTTATTTAATGATTAAAACTATGACACAGAACTGATTGCAATTGGAGTCGAACAACATAGAACTGGACCGAACCCTTAGTGACTAGTTTGGTTTTGGTTCGTATTGAACCGGGACCGTTGACATGACGATTCCAAAAATAATGTTGAAACTGAAAGCATAATCAGAACCGGTAAAACCAAATAAGATTTTGGATATAATTTGAAGATTTGTTACCTTGGCGGTTCAGTTCACGATTTTATCAAAATTAAAACTGAACCGGAACTGGAACAACGCTAAATGTACGTGTATACATAATTCTTACTTGGCTTAATGAGACTCGAGCATTTCATATTTTCTACATGGTATCGGAGCATCGCCCGTAGAAATTGTGTGCCCTAGCCGACCACTGCCTTCATTGCAATACTCGGCAAAG
Organism: Platanthera guangdongensis; assembly: GCA_039583875.1. Classification (NCBI taxonomy): domain Eukaryota; kingdom Viridiplantae; phylum Streptophyta; class Magnoliopsida; order Asparagales; family Orchidaceae; genus Platanthera; species Platanthera guangdongensis. The sequence continues at coordinate 120,415,409 of CM077152.1, read as the reverse complement.
AAGAGGCATCTCATGCTCGAGGCACCCCATCCGCCACATTTTTTTATAGTGGCATCTAGCTTGAAGAGGATATTCCCGCACCTTCCTTTGTCGGCGTCCATCACATAGTCATCTACCAAAGTTGATTCTATATGCGGATGGTGAGATCCTATCCGCGATTATGTCTTCCTTTGCTGACAACGATCCAGTCTTCTTTCTGTGACTGGCACTGACATCGATCATCTGTGGTTAATCTTGTCTTCATTTACTGACGACGAACCAACCTTCCAGATGATCTAGTCTTCCATCTGAGGTTGATGTCGGTTTTTCATATCATTTGCAGCTAAGGTTAATGGTGATGTTGACATTCCTAACGTCCCTCCAATTGTTCGACGAGCATGTTATTTAGGGTGTTGTGAATCTTCTTCTTTGATGCCGCTCTTTAAGGTGTTGTTGCTCCAGTTTTTGAATGGCTTACCACTCTAAATCAGTTGTTGGCTCCCCATCTATGGCAGTATCTCACATTAACCCCCCGTGATCTTCCCATCCTCCATCACAACTATTTCCTAAATGAGAAAATTACCTACAATGGGCTCAAATTATCTGCACTATTCTAAAATAGTGCAGATAATTAAATTACATCGAATGAACTACCCTTGCAAAGACAAATGTCATGTTTCAAGATTGGGATGATGAACACTCTCTTATCATGACTTGGTTGTGGAATTCCATGGTACCCAAGGTGAGCCAATATTGTATGTTCTTACCCATAGCACGAGACATCTAGGAAAAACTAGGTCAAACCTACTTTGTAAACAGAGATGTTGCCATCTGCTATGAGTTAAAGACAAAAATTTCCTCTACAAAGCAAGGGACCCGCTCTGTTATGGATTATAATGGATATTGAATCGGTTGTGGATTGAACTAGAGCAGCATCAGAATTTGAAGATGGAATGTCATAAGGATACCTCTACCTTTGGCTAGATTTCTTGAAAGAGATAGGATCTTTGAGTTCCTTTCAAGTTTGAATTCTGAATATGATCCCATTTGCATGCACGTTTTAGGGAAGGAAAGACTTCCAACCCTTTCTAAAGTATTTTATATTATTAAAGGTGAAGAGAGACGTATGTGTGTCATGATGAATGACAAACCCAACGACATGTTTGCTCTTGCTTCAAGGATGCAAAATACAGTAAGACTGCTCCATATAATACTCCCCGAACCAACAGGGGCAATCGTCGGTGCACCTACTGCAAAAAATATCGGTGAATTGCTTTAAACAATATGAGACAGAGCAAGTTCTTAGTCATACAGGAACTTTAAAGGGATCCAATGGAACTAGGCCAACTTAGCTACATGAAGTCAAATGTGGAGTTTTTGATGATATCACAGCCCTTAGAAAGGTTGCAAACCCTTATTAATTCCCTCAGTAATCCATTTGGTATTTGCACTCTTGTTATGTCCAGTAATAACCTAAGTTTGAAATTATTCAGCGCTTCAAGTAATAGTGTTTGTCCTTAATGAGCCATTGACTCGGGAACTACTGATGACATGTTTCCTGTAAAGCTTATTACTCATCCTTTTTTACTTTTTTCTGCGCACAATTTTGTGATAGTTGTTGATGAAACCAAAACATTAGCTACTGGTAAGGGGACTATTGAGTTATCTTAATTACTTCAACTAATGTCCTTCATGTTCCTAAACTATCCACCAACCACACTTATGCCCACAAATTAATTACTAAGCTAAATTGTATTATAACCTTCTTTCCTTCTCATTATGTGTCTCGGGATCTTTCCATGGAGATGACAATTGGAACTGCTGAGAAAAAAGGAGGTTGTATCACTTCCTTCAGAAGTCTGATGGGATTGTACATCAATCATTTCATTTATGTCATCAGTTTAAGGACACTTCTATGATTATGCTCCACCAAAGACAACTGGGACATCCTCTTTTCTTTCTTTTTAAATCTATATTTCCTACTTTGTTTCTTAAAAAATTTGTTGAGTTGTCTAATTGTGAAAGTTGTGAACTGGTTGAACATTATCGTGCTTTTTTCATCCTAGTTTTTTTGTAAGTAGTGAACCAATTGATATTATTTATTCAGATGTATAGGGTCCTATTTCTACTTGTATTATTCTGATGCTAAATGGTTTGTTACATTTATTGATGATTATACTAGAGTATTTTAGATCTTTTTAATGAAAGACAAGTTTGAAGTTATACGATTGTTTACTCAATTTCATGGTATGATCCATACCCAATTCAACAAATCTATAAAACGTGTGCATTCAGACAATGGGAAAGAATATGTAAATCAAAATTTTCTGAAGTTGACTACTGAAAATGGCATCCTTCATGAATTCACTTATGTTGAGACTCCTCAACAAACTGGCATCTCCAAACAAAAATATCGACATCTTATTGAAGTTACTCGAGCTTTGCGCTAATAGATGTCTATCCCTAAACTCTACTGAGGTGAAGCCCCTCTTACTGCCACTTACCTCATCAATCGCCTGCCATTACGAATTTTTACTGGGTGTAGTTTTGTCCAACTCTTAAGTCTTAACATTATTCTTCCCTTATGTCCTCGTTCTGCAAAGTTTGTTAGCTAGTGTGTTTGGCTGTGTCGCTTATGTCCTTGTACATTTCCATCATAAACATTGCACCAAACGTGAGGCCAAAGCTATTAAATGAATTTTTCCTAGGCTATGCATCCAATAAAAAAGGTTACAAATGTTACAAGTCTTTGAGTCGGCGTATACTAACCTCCAAAGATGCAACCTTCCGTGAACACAATCCATTCTTCCATTTGTTTCCACTTCGGGGGGGGGGGGGGGGGGGGGGGGGGAATATTACAGAATTGTAGTCGTGCATCCCAAACACTTTGACACATTCCTTCATTTCTTTGCTTCCACAAAAAATATGGAATTCATGTTGTTCCTCGTGATCATGTGGTTGTTTACCAGAGAAGGATAAAACCCAATCATTATCTCCCAGCAGCTCCAGTCGTCACAACCTATGGTAGGTATGGAGCAGACAGGTAATCCTCCCAATACTAATCCTCTTAATTCAGACTATTTTCCTGACCCTAATCATGATGTCCTATTGTCTTGAGAAAAGAAAAACGCATAACTAACAAGTATCCAATTTCTTCGTTCATCTTGACAAAAAAAACTTTTTATGGAGCAGAATTGTTTTATCTCCTCACTTGACTCCATAGTTGTTCAAACTTCTATAACTGAAGGGTTAAAAGATAAGAACTAGGCTCAAGTCATGCACGAAGAGAAGAGTCTTTAACAATAATGAAACTTGGGAGATTGTTCCAAAGCCAAGGGACACAGGATCTGTTAGATGTGGGTGAATCTACTCAAAATAAAGATCTGATGCCACTTTGGATCGGATTAAGGCTAGGTTGGTTGCAGAAGGGTATATGTTATGCCCTAACTAGGAGAGAAACTAAGAGAAGATGTAGAGGAAGCTAGAGAAGGAGATTAGGGTTAGGGTTGAGAGAAGAGGAAGAACCTGAATATATTCTTGCATGCCATCCAAAGAGAGGGGTCCGGATATTTATACCCCCGGACCCAAGACCGGCCGGCCAAGGGGGCCGGCCGGCCCAATGGGGCTGAACCCGGCGTGGTTCAGCCCCCCCGAGCCATATATTTAAGAAGAGGGGGCTGAACCCATTGGTTCAGCCCCAATAACGCCACATCCGTGCCGCCGCCGCTTGTAATGTTGTCCAAACAACCGAGCCTCGTCCGGGGGCGTAACATTCCCTGCCCCATCAAAAGTCAACTTGTCCCCAAGGTGATAGTCCGGGTAAAGCTCCTGGAACTCCAGTAAATCGACCCAAGTATTGTGCTCTGCCGAGAGATCCTTCCACTTAACCAATAGCTCGGGACAGTACGCCGTGCCACGGCGTTTCCACTTAACCAACAGAACATCCTCCGGAAGCGGGCGAAGCTCGCCACCACTAGTAGCCTCGGGTAACACGGGGAAGACCGGAACAGCAGGCCCCAACTTCCGCTTCAGCAAGGAGACATGAAAGGTAGGATGAATCCGGGAGCTCGCCGGTAAGGCTAAGGTATACGCCACCGGCCCGACACGCCGCGTGATCCGAAATGGTCCATAGTAGCGGGGTGCCAGTTTCTGATTTGTCCGCTGGGCCACCGACAACTGGCGATAAGGACGAAGTTTGAGGAAAACGTCATCCCCCACCTGAAACTCCCGCTCGGTACGATGACGATCGGCCTGAATCTTCATACGATCCTGTGCTGCTCGAAGGTTCTCCCGTAGGGTGGTGAGAGTCCGATCACGATCACGGAGCGCCCGATCAACTGCTGCCACGGCCGTACTCCCGGGCTCATAACTGCTCAAGGTAGGCGGTGGACGCCCATAGACGACCTCAAACGGCGTGAGTTTACTGGCCGAGTGATAAGAAGTGTTGAAACAGTACTCCGCCCAATGTAGCCAACTAGTCCAGGTCCGCGGCTCATCCATGACAAAACAGCGAAGGTAAGTCTCGACGCCCCGATTTAAGACCTCGGTCTGGCCGTCAGTCTGGGGATGATGAGCCGTGCTGAAACGTAAGGAAGTCCCCTGCAAGCGGAATAGCTCTGTCCAAAATCGGCCTACGAAGGTCGGATCACGGTCGGAAATGATCGCGCGGGGAACACCATGCAAACGAACAACCTCCCGCACAAATAAGGTCGCAACAGACTCCGCGGTGTAGGGATGGCTCAGAGCAAGGAAGTGCCCATACTTGGACAACTTGTCCACCACTACCAAGATCACTGTTTTCCCCTGCGACTTAGGTAGCCCATCGATGAAGTCCATAGAAACCGTGTCCCAGATCTGATGTGGAATTTCCAAGGGAGTGAGGAGGCCGGCCGGAGAAGTAGTCTCATATTTTTGTCGTTGGCACACCGCACACGTCTGTACGAACTCCTGAATGTCGCGGCGCATGCCCTTCCAAAACACGTTGGCCCGAGCCCGCTGAAGGGTGCGAAGAACGCCGGCGTGGCCGCCTGTCGGCGACGAGTGAAACTCATGCATCATCACCGTGCGCCAAGCAGAATGAGCAGGAATGACCACCCGCCCGTGATAGAAGAGTCGGTCATTCTGTAAATGGTAGCCTGGAGCTGTCGCATGACCTTGCTGCAAGTCCTCCACAATGGCCCGTAACTCGGGGTCGCGCTGCACCGCGTCTTGAATTTCATCCATCGACTCCAACTGCGGCCCGGAAATGTGTGCCAAACCCCCTTCGGGTAAGCGAGAGAGGGCGTCAGCCACCCGATTATCCTTCCCCGGTCGATATTCGATCGCATAATCATAGCCCAACAGCTTGGTGACCCACTTTTGTTGCAGGGGGGAAGAGATCCTTTGCTCCAAGAAATGCTTCAAACTCTGGTGATCGGTCCGGATCGTAAAATGACGCCCAAGTAGGTAGGGCCGCCAGAGAGCCACCGCATGAATCACCGCCAGCATCTCCTTTTCATACACTGAGAGACCCAGAGTCCGGGGAGCCAAAGCCTTACTGTAAAAGGCGATCGGCCGCCCCTCCTGCATCAAAACCGCCCCCACACCCACGCCAGAAGCATCTGTCTCGACCACGAACCGTTTGGTAAAGTCCGGGAGTGCCAACACTGGAGTCGTCGTCATAGCTCGCTTGAGCGCCTGGAAGGCGGTCTCGGCCTCAGCGTGCCACTCAAAAGCATCCTTCTGTAGCAGCTGTGTAAGTGGCCTAGCAATCTTCCCGTAGTCCTGTACAAAGCGTCGGTAGTACCCAGTGAGGCCTAAGAACCCCCGCAGTGCCCGAATGGTCAACGGTCGTGGCCACGACAGCATATTCTCGATCTTCCGTGGGTCTGCCTTCACCCCTTCAACAGAAACTAGATGCCCCAAATATTCCACCTCAGGTTGTCCGAAAGAACACTTAGACCGCTTAGCATATAACTGGTGTTGCCGAAGAGTAGAGAAGACCTGAGCCACATGAAGTAGATGATCCTCCCAAGTAGCACTGTAAATCAGGATGTCGTCGAAAAAGATCAGGACGAAGCGTCGCAGGAAGGAACGGAAAATCTCATTCATATTGGCCTGAAAGGTAGACGGCCCCCCAGTCAATCCATTGGCCATCACTAAGAACTCATAGTGACCGTCATGAGTTCGGAAGGCAGTCTTATGCACATCCTCCTCTTTCATCAGGATCTGATAGTAGCCGGACCGCAGATCCAGCTTGGTGAACAAGGTCGCCCCATGCAACTCATCCAAGAGCTCCTCGATCACGGGAATCGGAAACTTGTCCTTCACAGTTACACTGTTCAAGGCCCGGTAGTCCACGCAAAATCGCCATGATCCGTCTTTCTTCTTAACCAAAATAATCGGTGCGGAAAAAGAACTGGTACTAGGCCGTATGATACCTGCATCAAGCATTTCCTTCACACTGCGTTCAATCTCGGCCTTCTGCATGTGGGGATACCTGTACGGGCGGATGTTGGGCGGTTCCGCCCCAGTCTGTAACACAATCTGATGATCACGGAAACGTGACGGTGGAAGGGTACTCGGCTCCTGGAAGATGTCATCATACTCCTCTACAAGCGGCCGCAACTGATCTGGCACCTGTGTTAATCCCTCCTCGTCCGACCGCACCCCCAGCAGGATTGCCATCAAGCTACTAGACTCCTCCAGCTGCTGCAAACTGCGAAGGGAAATCTCCTTAACTGGAGACGATCTGAGCCCCGTCAAACAGAACTGTCGTCCGCCTTGCATGAATTCCATCGTCATCTGATCCCAATCAAAAGTAACCCGCCTCAGCTGCT